>JAASAO010001774.1:0-63251 GCA_017311375.1 Mytilus coruscus
ATTCACAGAAACTTGATAAGACATTTGACAAATTTCAAATTGATTGCAGATAAGCTAAATATGTATCGTAAGATACAGTCACAGAGTTACAGATCAAACATTGTTGGGCTGATCTTTAGACGAATTATATATATATATATATATATATATATATACAAGTCTAAATTGAAGACAACGTTCAAACCTATGATTGTGTTGGAGAAAAACCGCAATTTTTATACGTGTGCATGTAAAACAAATTTCGTGGCAGGGGGGTCTAAATACAGCACAAGCAACAGGTCGAAAAAAAGTTATCATAGTTACAGCTGATGTTCTTAAGAGCTTGTCTCACAGAAAACCATGCAAAATTTGAAAAATCGTCCAGGAGGGTGGTTAAAACTTTTCCAGCTAATAAATTTTTTTTCATATCTTAGGTTCAATGGAAACCAGAAAATATATTTTAGACTTCTCTGAATTGTGTCTATTTTTAGTAACAAGCTAATTTGCATAATTGAATAAAATTAGCCAAAAATTCCTTCAAATATATGTTTATTTGAAAGTACTTTAAAAGTCACCAAATTAGTTCTATTGGGTTTCAAGCCATTTATATTGTGGAAATATATATAAAAGATCATAAATTATGCATTTATAAAGCAATTTCTATTTTTTTTTTTGGACACTTAAAGGGTGCTCTCTTTAATGCCTTATTTTGTATATGTCATTTACTAGCCAAGTTCAAGTCACTAGTTTTCGAAAAGGTGAGCACATAAATACATGAAATAAATTTCTTTACACAAGTTTTTATTGGATTAAAAAAATATAAAAAATCCACCCATGGCAAATTAGTAAAAATAGCCTTATTTTTTACTTTAAAACTCCACCTCAAGGCTTTTCCAACATTTTTTACTAAACCAATTTTGGGTACATATCAAACAAAATATGATGTTATTATCATTTTAAATGTTCAATTTTGAACATTTTAAAGATTTTATTCAGATAAAATACTTTGCAAATGTATAACATCTGAATAAGATATTGTAACTTTCACTGAATAATTGTTATCAAGAGTTTTCTCCCTTTAAATTGTTCTCCACACTACTATAAAGAAGGTAACTGCTCAGATGCAGACTTCCCTGAAACTAGCAACTACGCCTTTTTGTGTTAGTAGGACCATACCTAAGCTCTTTGAGTGGCATCAAGATACATCACACTTTGTATTGATGTCAATGTTGCAATATGAAGAGACAAGTCTGGAGTTTTCTCACATTTTGTCAGCTCAGTGCTTCTGCACGAAAATGTCCTGTCACTGAGTGTCAGATAATGAGATATTACAGAAACGTAGAGCTGATACCGAGAGATTATGGTGAGGTGAAGTGGAGAAGGAATTTAGTTTGCTGTTGCTTTTATGACCACAACGAACGTCAAGTTTAAAGCAGGTCTTAGACTTCCGTACAGAAAACTGAACAGACGCATACGGCATGTACAGCAGGTAAATAATAATATATAAAATATAACAAATGAATCATTGTCTGCATATCTAATATTAAGGTTCATGTGGACCCTTGGGCTAAAATGGCTGCGTTTTCACCTCAAAATTTACTCTGAGCACAGACAAACCTGTGCATCTGGAAAAGTTTTAAGGCATAGCATGCCCTAGATAGATAAAATTCAAATCCATTGTATGTTTTAGAAAATTTAAAACTTAACTGGATTTTGCAGTGCACTTTTTTTCGTCCCTGCAGTAGATGATAAAATTAACAAACAGTTGAATTTCACTTGATATGGTCCACTCAGGTACACAGTTTAAATCACCAATTATTGTCAGATATCTAATGTCCATCTATTGTCCATGTCAATCAATACAGTTCACTTCAATTATTACCTGTGGGGAAGTTCTCAAACCTCTTTCCCAACTTAGTTTATTTTGGCACCTTCTAGAGAAACGAAAAAAAGTGCACTGCAAAATCCTGTCAAGTTTTTAATTTTCTAAAACATAAAATATATTTGAATTTTCTTTATCTAGGGCATGCTATGCCTTAAAATTTTCCAGATACACAGGTTTGTCTGTACTCAGAGTAAATTTTGAGGTGAAAATGCAGCCATTTTAGCCAAAGGGTCCACATAAACCTTAAGAACTAAAGAAGGGTCTGCCAATACACACCCATCATAGCCAGAGGGTTCGGGGGTTCGTACGAAAGTTACCCTACCCCCTCCCCCTGGATGATTGTATCGCGAGTCCATGTAACCTCCCCTTGGAAATTCCTGGCTACAGGGCAGGGCCTGTGATACAATATCTATAGTTTTAATGAAATCTAACCGCAGCTGTAATCCTTTTACAGTTTGGGATTCCAAGTCCAGAGTCTCTGACAAACCCAATTAAGAAAATCTCTCCCGGGGGGAGGGGGGATTTCCTGGGTAACAGTCAACAGGGACAGTCTATACTTTGTTGGTATAGAAAGTCCCTGCAGTCACTAGACATTTAGTGACAAATGCATATACCTTCATGTATGTACCTAAATATTAATGTCATGAATGTAATTTTGGCAAGATATATAATAATACATGTAAATTTACATTGTACATATATTTCTAATCAGTTGAACGGCAAACGATTTAATGGCGTCTAAGGTCAAGACATTGGTCACGTGATAAAAGGTCAGAGTTTACCTTTTTTTTGTGAACGTGTACACCTCGTGGTTTTTTACCTCGTATCGTCTTATTGTAACTCGTACATAAATAAAACTTGTAGTGTCCAAATCTTGAGTAAATAAGCTTCATTATTCTGTATACTTATTTAAGAAAGGTGTTGTAAAAGTATTCTAAAACGACGATGGAAGTGGAAATTTTTTTTAGAAAATTTGCGTAGGTCTACGGAAAATCCCAAATTATTCCTTAAATGAGTTTGGTAACGTATGGAGGGGTATAAAATATGAAGTAAAATCATTTTCTGGTTCTTATTTTATTCATTATTGATCCCAAATTCCCCGGCAACGAATTTGTGTCAGCTTATTCGTGGCGAAGCGGAGATCAAAGGGAGATAACTCCGTACATGCATCGTAGGAAATTGCAAGTTCAAAACAGTAAATTCGAGTAAAATTAATGATTGAAGTTATATTTCGACACTTTTTGTATAACTTTTCCATATTGCATGTTCCTTTACTCATGTAACAGCAAAATAGTTCTGTTATAGTTGAATATGACATTTTTCAAGAAATTTCAGGTTTTGAAACTTCCAAAGTACAAAATTATAGATAAGTAACTTTTCTCTGAAACTTGGACTTATAAATTGCTATACATAGTATATTCTCAAACACTCTTTTGATAGATGGAATAATAGTATTTGTTCTACTTTCTTTGTATCAATATTCTTAGAAAGCTTATGAAAATAAACTCAGTGTTTGTTCATGTAGAATGTTAATATATAATAGTAGAACAGTTTTAATATTAATTTCCTTTAAAATTAGACTTTAATTAATTCAATTTATATATATATAAATAAAGTATCTAAAATAGAAAGTTTTTACTCTGGTGCATTGAAAATGTTGCACCAGAAATGAGATTAAACAAAGTTATTTAGCCTGAAGAACTTATCTATAGGTTCTTTTGTCACTTTGTATGCTGATCATATGGAGAAAAAAGAGTGATATTATACATTCTAACACAGCATCAATTGAGAAACAATAGTTCTCTCCTCTAGATATTTTAGTTTTAAGATGCAAGTCTTGCTTATCAATATACATATTTAAGATTTCTCTGTTAAGAGTGGCGAAATAACTTTCTGACAGATATGTTGTATGGGAATGTTTCTCTTGATATTTTTAAACAGTTAATTTATGTTACCAACTATCTTTTTTTTACTACTATGATCTGCAAAGAGATGGGTTCTTTCTGTGTGACATCATTGATTATTAGGCTAATTATTGGTAGCCTTTTTTCCTGATGTAACAATGCATATGGCAAATTCTGAGAAAAGCAAGAACCTTTCAGCAGATCCAGCTTTTTTATAAAAGAGTTGGGATTATTCCCTATAACAGAAAAATATGTATTTTGATTTCATGCCAAAAAGTTATTATTAACAAGAGGGTTCATCAGCAGTACAATATAAATTTGCATTACATTAAAATACAATATGGATAAAAAGAAAATGTAGACAATACATACTTCAAATTTGTGAATATTGAATGAACAAAAAGATAATTTGCAGTGGACAGAATTATCTTTTTTCTTATTATACCTGCTTTTATATAAGAAACTATATAAGATGTACAAGTTCTGTTTCTCGCTCTAAATCAAGAGAAAAAATTTTAAAAACAAAAGGCCAAAAGGATTTAAAACATTATAAATCAATCAACACAAAGAAAACTGAACAAAAGCTGTAATGCAATATGATATCATGCAGTTCATATTATTTCTATTATCATTTGGATTTTTTCTTAAATTTGAATTCAAAAGTCCTAAAATAACTGTTGAGTCTTTTAATTAAATTATTGATTGAATAATGAATGATTAGTTAAGCTGATCAGTAAATAAAGTATGAAAGTGCTTTTTTTAAATAAATGAGTGTTATTTATATGTCAAAGTATACTGAATCAACTTCAAATTTAAACCAAATTCACATTTAACTGCTCTAAAATGCATTGGCAGTTGAAATACAAAACAAAAACAAAGCTGACTTAAATACAGTATATTCAGAATTTTTTTGAATAATGGACAAAAATAAGATAATTATTATTCTGATATTAGAAAAAAATCTTCAAATCAGAATGCAAGTTCTTATTATTGCGATAATCAATTTAATCACTTTATTTACTTTAATTAAAACCTCATGATAATTTCTGAATTTACAGTACTTAGCTTATCAACCTCTATGCTTAAAAAAATAAGTTTCCTAGGCCTAAATGTGGTTGAAATTCTGACAATTTTGCTAACTTTTACCAAAAATTTCTTTTTATGACATAACTGGATTATTACTATTTAAGAAAAACTGCATAAAGTTGTATAATATATATTACATTTCAGAATGCTAGTTTGTATTATCATCATGATCATGATAATTGCAATAAGTTATTATTCGATTAATTAAAAACATCAATTATTTTTGAATTGATAGCCTGGAATCAGTACATACATGTGTTTTTATATATCTATATACTATTCATTAGGGAACTTATTAAAATGAAATTTTGCACAAGACAGTCATGGCAGTTCACAATTACAGTGGTCATTTTAAACATAGTGACACCATTAATACAATTTTATTTTCATGCATAATCATTGCAGAACTATTTTTTCAAATGATTTAATGTTTGTTAGTCATTTACTTCAAATACTTAACCTGTTCTAAAATAAAGAGATGTGGTATGATTGCAAATGAGATAACAATCTAAAACTATCCACCAGAGTCCAAATAAATGTGTCTGTTAGCAATTGTAAGTCACTTTACAAACATCAACAATGAATACAAACTTTCATTATTTATAGACAGATTAGGAAGAAGAGGAATTATAGCTTTTTGGCTTACTACAAGAGAATATAAGAAATATAATAATATAAATAAGGAAAATAGAGAGGACTTAGCCACTGGACTGTATATAAAGTGCTCCCTTACTAATCCTTAGAGGAGCTGCTGTATACTTAGAAAAAAAGATGTGCGAGACACAACATTTTGTAGCATTTTGGTCAATCTGCCCTATTTGCTCCAACCTATTAAAATTACTGCCTATGATGGGAATTAAACCCAAGTATGTCCATATACTCTATTTTCCTCTATGTACATACATGTACATGCATATGAAAAATATCAAATGCAAAGTAAATATGGTAATTAACATCATGATTATATATATACAGTCTCATTTTTTTGTAAGGACCTAGTTTAGGAAGTCCCTGGACCTAGCCAGACATATTTCTTAGGCAAGGTGTATTATATAACTCTTGAAAGTTTTAAAATGCAATTGTAAGATTAATTATATCTGCTCTTAAACTATAATAACACAATAAGTATGTTCAGTAACAACAACGTGCAATTTAAGTAAACAAACATCAATGAACGACCACGTGTTTGTCTGCTGTGCTTGAATTTAAACGGATCAGCTTTATTTACACGAATTTTTGCTACAGCAGACAATTAAACATGTCACTTTACATTATAAGTTTTATAAAAAAAAATGTATTTGTTGTTATGACTTGTGTATGCATGGAAATATAATGAAGATAACATAGATTTTTACCGTACAAAAATGAATACACAGCATTCCTGAGGTGTGCACACAAACACACCCCACTTTTGTTACAATGGATGGTAACGTATAGCCATTTATATAACAGTAAATGCCATTGGATAAACTACCCTACACAATAAATAATATGCAAATTTATCCCCGGCCACGCTTTTGTGTCAGCTCTTGTTGTGATGGAAAATGTTAACATTGAATCCGCCATTTTGAGTTTGGAACAAAACTATTGTTCAATCTTGGATTAAAGGAGATTGCGCACATTGCCAGCGTATCATGCATAACCAGTCATGTGAAAATATATCTTTTAATTTGTTTTCTGTACTTACTTTTCAATGTTTGAGTTAATTTAATGTTTTAATTTCCTACAGAACGGAGCATCGTTCTCAAAGTCGCCGAAGAAAAAATTATAGGTGGCGCTGTTTGTGGGCGTAAACATTTTACATACGGGTACTTTTTGTGTCGACAGATTGACCTTTATCTGTCAGATTCAGGCGTTTGCCGTTCAACTGTAATAGGCAATACTTTTTTATATGCCCGTTTATGGGACTTATTATGGTATAACTTTGTCTATAAGTCCATCCATCCGTCTGATATGGCATTGAGAAGTTATTGAACTTTCATTTTTGAAACAGCAACAGGCGCTCATGGCGAAGCTGATCATTTGTCTTTACATAGCAACCCAACATTATTGTCGATTGTATTAAAATTGTTTTTAATTATATATATATAAGATGTTGTTTCTTTCTGTCATAATTTGGTTTCTGTTTAAAAGGGTTATATTTGTATATCTAACAATGTAATTGTTTCATGTTTCAGGTCGTCCAGGCTATTCAGTGAGCACATACTTCCGAAGCTATTCATTGCTAGAGCAGTATAACCCATATGTACAATATACAAGAAAACAAGCCGCCTATGAATGAAAATTCAGCAGTCAAAGCTACTTACTGTTTAGCATGACGCATATGTTAATTTTTTTCTGTTCATGTCCTGATGTGCATAAATCATGATAGAAGTTGTGGAGAAATTTTATATTTGAAAAAACATGTACAAAATGTTTCAAATGGATAGAAATTAAAGTACATGTTTAATAGGATAGGACAAGACTGCAGGCTTCAAAGTGCAAATATTCATGTGTGGATGTGGTCGATACATGTATATTGAACTTAGCAGTTACGTAAGATACTGAATAAAATGTCAGCAGATATTCAGAAAATGGAGTTGGAAATGCTACATCGCAGTAAGAGAAAAGTATACACTAGTAACTCGAATTTAGCTTGAACGGACAAAAACGCATTAACGGCATTTAAAAAGATTAATGAAAATTAAATAAAGATTGACAAAAATTTAAAATTATTTTAATGCATTTCAATCTATATCAAATCATTTTAATACCAGTCAAATAGATTCCCTTGCGGTCATTCAAGTTAATTTGAGATGTGGTTAAACTGCGTCAAACTAATTAACCACGCCCCGTTAAACGGAATCAAACTGATGTTAAGTCCTTTTAAACTTTAAAGTGTCCGCCTTTTTGTAAGGTAAATCACTCAAGCAGAACAGCATCCTCATGTATCTATCATTAATCCGCTCCGAGCGTTATCGATTTAAGATATTTTACTGGTGGTTAGTTTTATATATGTTTTCCAATATTTAATGTTATACGTAATGTTTTATATGTATATTCATAATTGGAATGTATAATGTTATACAAGTGGTGAGACTTTAATAAAAATTTTAATCTGAATATATAAACATGCTTCACAATTAAGATAAACGAATGAACAATAGATATATAACTAAATTTATAAATATTGAGGCACGATTTAAAAGCACAAAGTGTTAATCTGTTAAAAATAAAATAGCTCTTTATATCAAATTATTCGTTTTCAATATTGCCTACTAATATGAAAACTTGTGGCATGTAAGTAAGGTATGGTCTTTTAAATATACTTGCGAAAAATAAAACCGGAAAGATAATAAGAAGGTCGTAATTGTGCTCATTACAAACCTAGAAGTGAAAGATGTTTTTTTAATCAATAGACAATAAATAGATTTGAATTACATTTGAGAGGTGAAATGATCACTTATATTTCTGTATAAGTGTGTCCTTGTTGTAATCGTAGAATTAATGTATTCCTGAATTTTATCATTCTTCTTTTTCTGTATTCCTATATTGACGTACTTATTATTTTGATGTCGACACGCACGTAAAAGGAAAAGAAATTAGTCATTGTGTACATAGTTTTAATAGATGCATATTATATTTTTGGTAAAAAAAAAAACATTAACATTTATACCGACATTTAAAATAGCTTGTAATTAAAAATTTTTTGTTAAATAATAAAATTGATATAGATGAGCTTGACATTTGTTGAATTCATTTAGTAAACAGTTTCGTCTTGCTAAAACTTGTAATTAAAGTAACAGCTCAATGAACTTTTAAACCTGTGTAAAATTGTAATACCGGTCACTGGTTAAAATATGTTATTTGTGTAAAAGCAGCAAACGACAAATGAAAATTGAAGTGGGGTTACGAAAGGATTCTCGTTATGTCCGCATGTAAAATAATTCTTGAAATAAATGAACATTTGACGAACTGGACTGGCTATTAAGCCCTTGCACAGTCGGCCCTGGCCCAAAAGAAATATTTAAAAAAACCCTTATTTTTATATTTGCGGCATTCAAAAACGTTTATAAGAACAAAAGGAAACTTAAACATTGTAAAGCAGGTCGGATTAAATGTTTCTGTCATATAATTGTGTAAGGCATATTTTAGCGATAATTACTAGATAAAAAAATAATTGGCTATTCTAACTTCCCAAGTTTAATCTAGGTGCTCTCGTAGGCCACGTTTAATATTCAAATAAATTTCATTGGTCGGGATTTCATAATGTGTTATATGAAATTATCTTGAAAATAATTGCGGAAAAGGGTTGTTAAAGTGCGAGAAGGAAACACTTTTTCTTTTGCGGAAACGTGAACGAAGGAACGTGCTACAAATAAAGACCTGCGATTGTTTGTCAATAACTCAAATTTACAAAATAGTAAAATATAACTGATGATCAATGTCAAAATTATTGGAAAGTTTTGTGATCATGACACCACCTATGTTATGTAGTATAAATACTCGAATTTGTCAATTATACCACATCTTCTTATTTGTATATTAATCATGTCAAAATACGAAAATGAAACGAATAGTGAAGTATTGTGTCCATGCATGACGATATCAAAGTCGCGTACATATACGAAGAGAAGATGTGATAAAGACTTAAAGGGAAAGCAACTCAATCACACAACATACCAGAATGTGAACAGTTAGCTCTTGTGTGCATCATTTCCTTGGGATTTGACTTTAAAAGATATTACTACTTTTGCCTGAACATACCAGAATCGTTACTATTTTCTCGGAAAAGTAAAGTATTTATTTCCGGAAACGTAGACTTATAGCGGAAACGTATTCTTTTTCCCGGGAAAGTAATGCCAAATTTTATATGAGCAGTGTATTTGTTTTAATGTCAGTATATAAAGCATTAACTAGTGTTAATGTCTATAGATGTATTAGTTACAGTTGCATACTAATTGAGAGATCGTCCTGTTTGATGTTCTTCGTGTGGAAATTATTCTTGCTTCAGCATGCACCTTTACTTTGTTCCTCTAAAGAGATCCTCATTTACCCTTACATTATAAAAGTTTGTGGACTCGTATGTATTTAGGAATGGCACTCTCCATGTATCGTACCTTAAAAAAAAAATTTCGTATATTTTACGTTTCAGAGTCCAACATGTATGTTGAATTTTACTCAGAAAAAAAGTTGATATCAGCGCGGGTTATGCTTAAAGTTAACCTTTTATTCTTTATGTCAGATAACCTACTTGTGTTTATGTTGGATTGCTGTCTGATTGACGAATAGCCGTAATTTTATCCATATATATATTTTTTTTTCGTTTTTTAGGGATGCATCCAATCGCACCTTTTCATTTGAAATATATTTCCGTGGCGTAACCTCAAAAGATTAGTTACTTCAATAAAAAAATGTAAGCGAAAATGAAACCTCTTCTCGCATGTTGCTCTTTGTGTAATTGTTCTCTTCGACAAAATTAAATATAAAGAAGCCACAATTTGGTTCCTAAATAGATATTTTTTAAAACCGGGGCCTAAAGCTAGGTAAAGCCTATCTCTTGATAAAGTTTCTTAAATTCGACAACTTTTAGATACCAACCGTGCGAGGACTCAGTCTGTATAGCCAGCCAAGGTCGTTAAAACTTTTATCATCCTTGTAGAGATTTTTGAAAATACGATGGTTTTGCCTTTTCGAAACAAAAACATGATCAAATATAATTGGTGGCCTTCTATTTTCATGTTGTTGTCTCTTTTACATATTCCCAATTTCCATTCTTAATTTTAGATAAAGTAAAAATTATGATAAACAAATGTATTCTTGTTGTCAGATCAAAATACACTTAACAAGCCAATGCGATAAAATTCCATTCGCTACTATTACGTTATATATATATCACGATATCTCAGTAGCATGGGTTCGAATCCGGCGAGGAAGAACAAAAATTTGCGAAAGCAAATTTACAGATCTAACATTGTTGGGTTGATGTTTAGACGAGTTGTATATATATATATAAGTCCTGTGTCCAAGTGAGAAATAACTACATGTGGTTTGTATATCAGGGAGAATTGACAATGGGTGGTATGTATACTAAAATATTTATCGTCTTCCATTATACATGACGTTGTGGATGAAAATTATTGACAAAAGAATAAAGAAAACAGAAAATAACCAGACAAATATATAGAAAAGAAAATGATGAGGTACTAGAATATATGGAATAAAGAATGATCAGCAAAAGGTATAACGGATAGAAAAATTGCCTAAAATGATAGAATACAGAAATAATTAATCCCCATTCAGACCCTCATAATCTGACGATGACATTTAGCTTTAGGGCAATTATGGGCAAACGACCAACACTGAACACAGTGTTTTTTTTACGAAAGTTTACATACAAGCTAATTTTACAAAATCAACTTGAATATGTAATAAAATTATATCTATATCTTCATGTGTTGAATTTTAAAGATAAATGGGTTTGAAGTTTTCGACATTTAGTAAAAATTTCGGTTGATTGCACATTTCTGTCTCCTTAAATTTTGTTTCAAAAGATAAAATATGCGGATTTCGATAAAGAGATAAGGAATATCTTCGTTACAAAATTGGGCTCTACATTTGTGTAACAATCCTTATTAAAAATCCAATTTGTTAAAAGAAATTGATTTTAGAAGAAAAAAACTGCATTTTGTCGTTTATTTATCTAGTTGAAAAAAATCGGTTATTTCTTCATAAAAGTTGGAACGAATAATCTTCATCAGAGACATATAGTAATTGTAATTTGTATGGGGTATTACGTTTCCGCATTTTAGCAAAAATCCAGTTCACGTTTCCATATTTTCGTGCATTACTTTTCCGAAATAAATAGATACCACTTTTCCGCATTTTACCTGTATTTCACCTGTAAAAATGGTAATAATGATATATCGGCATAAGACTTTATTATCAAATATGGTCATGTCCTCCCGACACAGAAACCAAAAGAACCACAACTGGGCCGGAATCGTTTCTCCCAGTTCTATGCATGTCACACAATTATATTTATTTTATGGACGTTTTGCAGAAGATCCAAACAACAACTTACATCAAAATTCGGTCTTTATCAGCAATAGCACAGTTCGTAAAAGTGATCGCGAACATGCTGAATTCGTATCCGAACAGTTTGTCAATTATGGTAGAGAATAGAATACGAGGTTAGACTTTATAAAGTCAGTTGGCTACAAGTTTACCGCTTTAAACTGTGCTACGTGTACTGTATAATAGTGTACTGACGCTTAAAATATATATAAACTTTTAGTGCTGAACATCGACTTTTAATTGATATATGACCATGTGTGATTTTCATCATTTTAAGTTGATACATTTGTAGTTTCATTTTAGTCATAAAGACTTATCCTGCTCGAAGTCCTACTTCCACTCAGTTGGTGAGTAAGGGGGTCAATGTAAAAACAATGCGGAAAGAGTACTATAAAATGCGGAAACGTAAGAATTTTAATGCGGAAACGTAAAACGCCGAATTGTATTATATGTCTCTGTCATCATACAGTATCATGCCAAACGCCATTTTTAAAAGAGGGGGTCCATGTTCTCGTTTTTAAGCTAATGGTTAAATCTCGAAAAGCTGCATCTTTTTTCCGATATTTCACAGTTTCATGTCGCGAAAAATAACATTTTATGGCACAGCATTTAATCAA
Organism: Mytilus coruscus; assembly: GCA_017311375.1. Classification (NCBI taxonomy): domain Eukaryota; kingdom Metazoa; phylum Mollusca; class Bivalvia; order Mytilida; family Mytilidae; genus Mytilus; species Mytilus coruscus. The sequence goes on from JAASAO010001774.1 coordinate 12,528, forward strand.
TTAATGTGTCGATAAAAGAACGAATTCTACAATATATAAAATTCTGTCAAAATCATTTCCTGGGTCAATATTATAAAGTTCATCCGAAAAAGTGATAAGACTGATAATAACATACTAATTCAATTTCATGCAATTAGGTTTTAATGCTAAAAGTTTTAGAAGAAAGAGTTAAATGTCTTCTTTAAAATATTTAGATTAATTCTGCGAAAACATCAGAGAGAGATAAAACAAAAATGCATGCAACCAATTGAATAAAATGGAGAATGGAAATAGAAAATGTGTCCGACAACAATCCGACCAAAGAGCAGAAAAGGCATATAAGGCACAAAATGTGCACCATAATTGAGTTACCTTGTTTTGTAACCCCCATTGACATAATGGTTACATTGGTTACAATGGTTACACTCATACAAACTATCATTAATCCTATTATTCAGAAATGTTTTTGGGGATCATTAATGTACGTCCAGTGGCATATATATTATGCATGTCGGAACTGGAAAATTGACATAAGGTACTATTAGAACCATGTTCACATTATTATACATTATAATCTAACCGAAAGATAAATCTGTAATTTTACTTTGTCCATAACTTTGACGAACCAAATTAAAGCGAGTAATACTTTGACCTGTTTTTAAATCAGATTGGTTCTAAATGTTTCTCTCGTATATTCAACATGTATATACATGTATATATTCTAAATTGTGACTATCTATTATTATTATAGTTCCATAACATTCTTTCAAGACGTATAAACCAATGATCGACAAGTGCGTACATTTTGTGAAATCAATTATAATGTGTATGTTTCAAATGTCCATATCTATTGACAACGAGTATATACCCTTGGAAAATATGTAAATATATTTTTATTTTATCAAATCTTTTTGGGGGAATTATTAAGATTTTCATAAATATCATTCTTAACACCAGAAACGTTATTTATAAACAAGCGTATAAGTAATGACTATAGTATATCACTATCGGCCACGCAAGACAAAGATGTATATTACAACTGATATTTTCAAAATGGAAAGTTACGAGTTATCGGCCGTGTACACTGATCAATACCCTCAGAGGTCAAGTGATGCACCAACTTGTAATTGTGTAATAAGAGTTTTAAAGTCCGACAGAAATCGCTTGAATACCTGGACGTGTCACCTCACAATACATCTTGGAACAATTTCTTCAGCCATGCTGGTGAACAGATAAGGAAGGTCCGAATTTATTTAAAGAAGTTTACAAAACCGTATTACATAGAGAAACTATGAACAAACTAGACTTTCAAAAACATTTCTACACGGAACACTTATTTATGACTTTGAACTTTGACTTTTAACTAATTTCCATTAATATGACATTTTCAAAACTTAATAAAAATTAGTTTCAAAACGATTCCTTATTTAAAATTAAAAAATATGTTATTATTTTAATGTGGCACGCGCTCTTCTTGTGTAATGTGTAATCATCTTGTTAATTGATCAATAAATCTTTAAGAAATAACTTCAACCTAAAAATAATAATTCTTGTGTTTTCGAAGAGATAAAGAGGTATTGATCTTATGCCAGCGTGCATTCCATCTACGTTAGACAAACGCCATACATACGCCACCATCCGTTACTTGAACGCCCGATACACGCTTATGTACGCTTCTCGTACGCCCAATGCACGCTTAAAGCTCGTTGTACTCACAATACAGATATGATTGACAAGTTGAATGCATCCAAAATTACTAGCGTGTTGGCAGCGTACATGATTTTAACACGCCCGGCGTACGTCGGAGCTAAACGCTGATGTGTGACGCCGGTATTAAAGTCATATGAAACCTCAAATTAAAAATATGCATATGTTTTTTATAACAAAATGGATAGTTGTCATTATTAAACTTATGTACAAGTGTTATACAAGTACTCAATATCCATGCTTCTTTGTTGCTTGATTTGTTTGACAAAAACATCAGATAATATAATATCTTGTGGAAAACTACATTTGACGGTACGTTTATTTTTATTCATAACACTATCCCATCATGGGCTTGGCCCAGTTAAAGGAGCTTAGTACACAAAGGCGGCCTAGGTGGTGTTTAGAAGCTCTCGTTAATTCAGTCTCCTGATATAAAGGCTCCAAGGCAGCACATTTGTAGAAATACCTTAAGGACCTCCTTAGTGCACTAAGGATAAGAAAATGTGCACTAAGGACCTGGTGGAATGATACAGCTGTCACAAAGGACATGGCATATAAAATAGACTTTGTAAAAATACATTATTTCAAATTTTATGATCATATCTTTTGTGAGGGGTCTTTGTAATTAGAAAGTTATTTTATGTTTTATCGACACGCGCCTTTATCAGATGAGTGTCACCTGTGTAATCGATAGAAATTCATGTTCGCTCAACCTTGACCGTTTAGAATCCACTTTGTATACTGATTAAACATGTTAAATTGAAGATGAGAAACATATTATATTAGACTGTCCTTTATATGCAGATTTACGTGAACGTTTATTTTATGAAGTTAAAGAAGTAATGCTCCCAAGGGTGACTGGGGAATAGAAGTATGGTCACCATTGGTCTTCCTCCGACCGGCGGTAAAACCCTCGTCAAAGTGGGGCGTCCGTTTGGCTGTGCGGGATGTACAGATTTGCAGCCACGTCCGGTCTGAATGGGGACGTTAAATCCGATGCTTCGTGTAAAGAGAGTGCCACGCTCTTTGCACGTTAAGAACCCTTGCAACAAATCTTTGAGGGGTCCTAGGTGACATGTTGCAAGGCTAAATTTCTGTCCCTATCCAATATACCCTCATTTCCGTGGCAGTCTAAATTTCTCCGACCTTAATCCCAGATGCCTCTATTTCAGAACCTACCTATTGTATTTATTGTTAATTTGTTCTCGTCCTGAATATGCATGAAATATTTGCCACTGGACGTTAAGCAACCAACAATCAATCAATTAAAAAGTAATGGTGATTTTAGTATTTTATCTGATGATGATAAGGTTATACATCTTTTAAAAGTACTGTTTTGGTGTGGTTGACAAGACCTGCTGTAATATTCTAAGTAGAAGAAATTGTTTTTTATATGCTTGATTGAGAGTGATGTTTTACAGACCTGAAATATTTTATAGACATGATAAATGCAGTATATGGTGTTTTTGTATTTCTGTCTGTTATATTTTTACTTCTATGTAATAGCGTATTTCCTACTCTTATTTTTAGCTCACCTTGCGTCCGTTGTCGTTAGCTTTTACAAAAATCTTGTCCTCTGAAATCACTGGGCCAAATTTTAGTTATAGAAAGGTAATTTTGTTCAACCGAAATACTTTTAATGGGTACACATACTAGATTTACTAAGGATAAGATTATAAGAGTTTTATTTAGAAGCAAGAATGTATGGTTTACATTATTTTTAAATGCATCAGCGTTATATCAATAACATAATTGAATTTTATAATTATATAAAATACACATATGGCGGAGAATGACAATAAAAACAATGACATCCGTAATAAAGGTATCTTTCATAAAAGACAATTTACTATGATTATTAATTCTCTTTTGAAAATAATATTTCCTCTTGAAGTCTTTCTATATCACTTCTATAATCGGGTTTTGAAGAATATGTTTTACTCTCAAATGTCTTTCAAAGTATAATGAAAGTATGTAAACTATAGAGTTGTAAATGTGGAAATGAAATCTCAGAAGCATTTTTTCTCAATTTCTATCTCAAAACTGGCTTCTTTAAAAAAAACAAGTTTATTAAAGCAATTTCCTTCAAAACAAAATAAAACAAAGGCAAAGTACACATAAAATTCAATTTTTATTTTCTTTCATCAGCTTGAAATTATAACACCCTAAACCGTTGGGTTTATTCAACAACTATCATTAATCAATTAGTAACGATCAAAAGACGATTGTTATTTGGATATGGTTGATTGAACTTAATGATTGAGAATTTGCAATAAGTTGTTGGTCACGTGCCGAGTGGCACGCGCTGATTAAAAAGTCATTTTACTTCAAAATTACAATATCTATTGATACCAAACTTTATATTTATGAGTTATATACTCATATCCTCTTATATCCATGTTCTTTGTGGTCTTAAAACATCGTTTTAGTGTCCTTAGTGCACTAAGAAGTCCTTTGCGGTATATCTACACACCGTTTCATTTTAAAGATACTATATGTTTTGCATTGTTTGCACATTGAACACAAACAAATCTAAAAAATAAGGGATGTGGTATAATCTCGTCAAGAGACCAAATGACACAGAAATTAACAACTAAGCGTTTTTGCCTTCTACTATACATCTGACGGTGACATTTAGCTTTAGGGCAATTTAGTGACCAGAGAGAAGAGATATAACCTTATGTAGAAAAATCATTTGAAAGGTAAATATTATTAGGGTCATCCGGAAGGATGAAAATACTAAAGGTAAATATTATTAGGGTCATCCGGAAGGATGAAAATACTTTAGATACACAATGTATTTCTTTTAATTTATGCCATTCAATTTTGATACTGCAAGTTTTAAATCAGTAATATCTTATGATTCAAATTAGCGTTAGGCAAACTATAAGCAATGTGTCAGTATTTCAATTAGTTATAAGTTCTAACGAGTGACATTGGCCGATCTGAGCTGTGATACTTCTAATTATTTAGTTTGATTTTAGATGATCTGTTATAATACTCAAAGTGTTTTGACATTTGAAATAATAATAATTCGAACTTAACTATTCATTTTCTTACTAGCGTCAACAACTGGTAAATGCCAAATGTGTTGGTAATTCGTATACTAGTAAAATTAGAAGATACGGGGATGTCGTGTGACTCGTGTCTGTGGATTGGATATTAGGAAGTGATAATGAAATGATATCCTCAGGCCTAGACCATATATAATACACGTGATTTGCGTTATCGTTATATCCGAGACAGTCCATGCAAAAGGTACAAAAGTCTCGTTGAATTTTACAGATTACGATATTAAAGTTCAATAAAATATTTTCAAAAACTATTTCTATCAATGTCAACATTCATAAAATTGTGAATTTATGTAGTAATCGTAGATCAGCGAAATATAACGACTGAATTATTCGGGTTACACCACCTCTATATTCTGTTATCTAGTTTTTTTGCCTCGCTTCTTATTAACTTAGTTTCCTCATAATTCTCAAATCTGTAAACCCAATTCATATACTTATAAATGGTGGTCCCATTTATAGCCTCATACATGTAAATGATAATTGAAACAACTTGAAACAAAAACACACAAATATTAGTGTATGCATGGGCTTTTAGAGAAATATTAGTCCCCGATTCTGTTAAAATGTAGATCTTAATAAGAATACAATAGCAGTTTATCTATGATTTCACCTTTATTCTTAATAAAATGTCAATTCATTCTTTTCTGGATTTAAGGGGGGAGAGAGAATGATGGGCTGGGTTTTATTTTTTTTTTTTTGACAAATTGCTTATTTCCTTTAAATATAAGGGACGAAAAATACTTCCTTTCGTTAAAAAATCTTGTTTCATTGTATTAAAATAAATAGATTAATTTGTTGCTGAATAATTTCACAAAAAAGACAATTCGAAAAAAAATATGAACATGTTTAACCTCGCCGCATTTTGCGCCTTTCACAAGTCAGGAGCCTCTGGCCTTTGTTAGTCTTGTACAATTTTAATTTTAGTTTCTTTTATATATTTCGGAGTTGAGTATGACGTCCATTATCCCAATTTTCATTCCCAATTTCATTTACAAGAACATTAAATGTGAGTAATCTATTTTAGTATGAAGACATGTTCCATATATTAATACAGCATCAACATTCTCAAAACTAATGTTTAGGCACTTACTGATTTTCTAAGATATTGCCGAAAATCGGTGAACCGTAAGACACGTGTCAAAGAACATATCTGATTACACTATTATCTTGAAAAATTAAAAAATAATTATTTTGCATGAAAAATAACCCATTAGATATGTTTGCCATAAAAATACATTGGGACTTATTATTGTTTTTTTTTTTTTAATTCAACATCTATAGTTGAAAATCTTAGGTGTACATCGGTTAATTGAATGATAGAATATAGAAATTGTTTTATTTTTTTCTTTAATAAAAAAAATGTCCCCTTTCGAGATTGGTCATTACATAAGTGTGTGCTAAATTTTGGAGACCGAGGACTAACAGACTACGAACAGCAAAATGTGGATACAATATTTGATATGCATGAAAGAACATTGGACACACAATAATGATTTCACTGAAAAATTTCAACTAGCACATGATACCCTATGAATTTATTAACATACTTGAACTCTTCTAAGGAATATAATTCTGGACAAAAACAAATTCAGAATATGTTAAATGGACAAACAAACAACTGCACTCATTGATGGATACACTTGCGGCTTAATTCATTTTAAAGCACAATTTGAATGATTGATTAATGGTTGTTTAACGTCCAGTGGCAAACATTTCATACATGTTCAATGCGAGAAGTCGTTTCAGAAATAGATTATGTTAGGGTATACCAAAATGTTAAAATGTTATCATCGTTTAGCAAAAGGAAATTTTCTTAGCTATTAGAATTGGTGCGTCAATATTTTTCTTACAAACTTATATATTTTGCTTTTAAATTAACACATACATGGTTCTGATCTTATTAAAACAATGTCACTTAAGTCTCGAGAATTATTCGTATATTTAGGCTTTTGAACTCCGCTGGATTTGTTTGCACCTGCCCTAACCTGCTGTTTAGTGGTTGTTGTTTGATTATGTATTTCAAAAGTCGAATATATAGACCGTTAGTTTTTCCGTTTGAATGGTTCTACACTAGTCATTTTGGGGTACCTTATAGCTTGCTGTTCGGTGTTAGCCAAGACTTCGTGTTGAAGGCAGATGAGTAAAATTGCATAGTTTTACACGTATGAATTTAGTAATGACTAGCAGAGCACTATCAGACTTAAGACAAACAGTGTTGCTGTATATTTGATATCCGGTATACGAGTACGGGGCGCATTTAAAACTGTTTAAGCTAAACGAAATTTTAATTTTCCAGGTGAATTAGACCAAAAAAAAGATATGTTTTAATGTGAATTTTTAAAAGTTCGGGACGGAATTGGTTCAATTAAATTTGCTTTACGTACCGTGGAAAATATTATTGCATATTCTGGACGAAATTACATTTTGATCAGACGATACCTTCATATAGATTAATGTTTGCGTACAATATCCATTGGCATTCATCATGCCAGCTCAGTTTGGTACCTTTATTAGCTATAAAATAACTACCAGCTGCCAAAATAATTTTTTTATCACAGTCACTTTTTTTTATCTCAAGAGCTGCTGCGTGTTTACAAACAAAAAAAAAAAGAACTAATTATACTTTTCGCTGCATTTTAAAAATCTGGCATCATTAACTATAAAAAACTTAGTTTACACATGTATTTGTCATTATTTCCTTTTAATTGTGAATATTTGTAAGAGGTACATTTTTACTTTTCTGACTAAAATCGATAACGCTCGGAACGGTAAAACGATAGATACACGCGGATGCTGTACCGCTTGAGTGATTTACCTTACAAAAAGGCGGACACTTTAAAGTTTAAAAGGACTTAACATCAGTTTGATTCTGTTTAACGGGGGCGTGGCTAATTAGTTTGACGCAGTTTAACCACATCTCAAATTAACTTGAATGACCGCAAGGGAATCTATTTGACTGGTATTAAAATGATTTGATATGGATTGAAATGCATTAAAAATAATTTTAATTTTGTCAATCTTTATTCAATTTTCATTAATCTTTTTAAATGCCGTTAATGCGTTTTGTCCGTTCAAGCTAAATTCGAGTTACTAGTGATAAAGATTCACACTGCAAGTCCTAAACTACTTATACATGTATCTGTACATGTGAAGCTGGTGTAGAACTGGAAAAATTCCATATTTTATGTAATCATGGTAAGATGGGTAATTAGTCAGATTGAAGCTCCAAATTACATAAACTACAATAGTTGCCTAAGTTGGATACTTTGTTAAAAAGGAAACTGATTAACAACTTAACAAACTAAAAGAATCAATAGATATAAGAAGATGTGGTATGAGTGCCAATGAGACAACTCTCCATCCAAGTCAAAATTTATAAATGTAAACCATTATAGGTCAAAGTACGGTCTTCAACACGGAGCCTAGGCTCACACCGAACAGTAAGCTATAAAGGGCCCCAAAAATTACTAGTGTAAAACCATTCAAACGGGAAAACCAACGGTCTAATCTATATAAAAACGAGAAACGAGAAACACTTATGAACCACATCAACAAACGACAACTACTGAACATCAGATTCCTGACTTAGGACAGGTGCAAACAAATCCAGCGGGTTTAAACGTTTTAATGGTACCAAACCTTCACCCTTTTTCTGAAACAATAGTGTAACATCACAACATAAAAAACACACTATAAAATATCAACTGAAATAGCTTAACTCAATCAAAGGACATATTAACACCATTGAACATACACTGAACAAATAAATTTGACCTATGATACAATGTAAATTCAAAATAAATAAACTAAGGAAGAATAATAAAAGTAACATGTTATATCGGTATGAAATGTTAAACAATTTAAAAAAACAATATGCACGAACAAAAATATCAGCCATTTGCAATAACTTTAAACACAGGTAAATAAAATAATTTTGTTGTTAGGTATACGTATACAGTTACAATAGAGAAAGGAAATATTTTAACAAAATAAATAATTTTGATGTTCATAGTACGAAGTGGAAATTTATATTAGTACCAAACACTTATCAAAGCTGGTATATAGACCAGATATAACCCTGAATAACTTTAAATAACAAAAAAGCATTACAATTAGTATCAACAGGTCAAATAAACAAGAAAGTACGATTTGAGAGTACTCGCAGTTACTGACAGCTAGTTAAAAGCCAAAACAATTAATAATAAAAATCATGCATCAGAGACTAAAATCAACTAAAACACATCCCAGGGATTTAGTATTTTAACGTCATGGACAGTCAAAGAAGACATGACTAGTGCAATGCCAAAATAAATGTATCGACAGACAGTAGGATAGTTAGGAGTTTAACCTCTTTATAGATCAAAATGAACGTGGGTGTGTCTTTAAACATCCCGTTTGAAAAGAATACAAATTTAGTTATGTTTTAATTTGCTGATGACAAAATTGATATTAGTGCCAATGTAAACTATATTCAAAGATCTAATTACAACATTGGTAAGATAACCTGAACTAATAAGTTTATTTAAAGGTTCGATGAGTTTACACGGATCATATAGTGATTTCCGCGCTTTAAGTACAATATTACCGTAAAATTTAGGATGTGAAATACCGTTTTTAATCAGTTTTCTACAGGTACAGCCAAATTTACTAATCAAATCTTTGTATCTATGAAAGAACTTAGTAAAAGTTTTACGTAATTTATGGTAACGAAATCCCTGACTTAATAATTTACTAGTGATGCATTGATTACGTTCGTTAAAATCTATGACATCACTACACACACGGGCATAACGAACGAGTTGGGATATATACACACGTATGATGGAGCCAAAGGAACATCGCCGTCTAAAAAAGGAAAATTAACAATAGGGAATGAAAAATCGTCTCTTTTGTCGTAAATTTTCGTATGGAGTTTTCCTTTAGAGATTGAAATGTCCAAGTCCAGAAAAGGACAACTACTGCTGTTTATGTTAGATTTAGTTAAAGTAAGTTCTATTGGGTAAATTTCGGTAGTATATTTAGAGAACTCTGGATTATTTAACGAAAAAATATCATCTAGATAACGGAAGGTATTGTTGAATGTATCAACCAAATGTTACAATGACGTGTCTTTACTGAGTTTGGTCATAAACTGAGATTCATAGCAATACAGGAATAAATCTGCTATTAAAGGGGCGCAGTTAGTGCCCATAGGAATACCTACTACCTGTCGATACACTTTATCGCCGAAACGTACATATATGTTGTCCAGGAGAAAATTTAAAGCTTCAATCATATCTTCACATTTCCAGTAAGTGTATCTAGCATACTTTCCTTTTTCGTTACAGAAAAAGGCTTTAAACGAGTTACAGCAAATAAATTTGTAATGAGATTTTTCAAAAGACCATTTAATTAAATATGAAAACTTTTTCTTGATAAGATTGTGTGGAAGTGTAGTATAGAGAGTAGAAAAATCATAACTGTCAACAGAATTAAAAGGACCATCAAACGCATGTATTTTATCTAAAACCTCTAAAGAATTTTTAACACTCCAAAAATAATTAATACCATTATTTTCATAAGCTTTATTACAAAAGTTAATAACAAGTTCTTTGATAGTAGTAAGGGAGGTAGTTAGAAGAACTGATAGATTGGTAGTAGAACACTTACTAGATGCGGAGATGAAACGGAATTTAAATGGTTTTTTGTGCAATTTAGGTAACCAGTACATAGTAGGGACTTTCAAATGTTCGGAAGAGGCTTTAAGCTGGGTAGTGGCAGTGATATGCTTGTTTACAATTTGACTCTCTGTGGAGCGTACGGACCTGAATGTAGATGAATTTGTAATTTCGTTTTGGAGAACTTCCGTGTAGTATATGCGTCACACCACCACTACATTATTTGCTGCTTTATCTGCCGGTACGAACACAAACCGCTTTGCGAGTACTTGAGTTTATTTTTATTCTGGAAATGGGAATATCATGGACCCTATTACTAATTTCAGAATTGTTTTCAAAATGAGATATACGAATATTAACAGTATTCATAATTTTATTCAAATAACTGTCTAGAGATTTTTATCAGATTTTTCACGTTTACACCAATTTTACAGTAGACAGACAGAGCGTCTTTAATAACCTGACGACACTGTTTCCAATCTATTTTAGATGGAGGACGATAGTTCGGTCCTTTCTTAAGAAAAGTTATGACCTCACGGTCTTCGACGATGTTGAGGTCTCCTGTAAGGACATGACCATAGGGAACATATGTAAAACTAGATGTTTCACAATCTCAAGTGGAAGGAACATTATTTACTATATTGACGTCTGATGTAACTGACGTATAATTAAAAATCAAACTTCTGCTGGGTTTTTATAAGAATACGAAATAATAGGTGGTTCTATATTATCAAAATATGGAGGTATTTGGCTTTGGATGGTAGAGTCATTGAATATACTAGATAAGTTAATAAAATCAATACCTCTATTTATATATTTTAATTTAAGAAAATGCCGTTTATGATTTTCAAGTTTATCGATACTAGGAAATAGCCTATGATGACAAAAGGCTGTAATAATACGGGTGTATTCATACATCGGGCTAAAAAGAAATTGTATCACACTCCAGAAAATAGCATATAATTTACTTATTGGTATCTGACCCAGTTTGCATAATACTTGATGTCTGCCATTATTTTTATTATAGATAACAGATCAGCAAGTGTATAATTTATACGATGTTTAATACGTTGATTACGGTTTTGCGTTTGCCATGAGACCTTTTATTTCTAAGTCGTTTATCGACAATATTAATGACATCGATTGAAGTTTTAGTTATGTTCCCTGTCCTAATATTATGTCATTAAGACCGAGAGGATAAGCAGTTTGAAGTCTTTTATCCAAAATAATTCGCGAATTTCACGTGATTTTCAAATTGCTTGTGTGATTCTCCTGGTTGTTTCTGAACGGTTTCAAGTGGTTGGAATTTAATAAATTTTAGATTGTGATTATGCTTATCTAAATGTTGATATATCAAACTTTTGAATTTTTTAGGTCTACGAAAGCGGTAAAGGTGTTCTTGATTTCTTTTGTAATACGCTCGTCCCGTCTGTCCCACATATTGAATACCACATTTAGGTTGGGTTCAAGTTACCACATATATAAGGTTTTGAGTTTTTCAGGTAATGTCACAGGAAAAGGAGAGCGAAAAAGCTCTCCCGTTCACTGTTGACCGTACAGTATTTTGTGAAGTTAATCTAAAACAGGTTAGTCACTTTTTGGCATTGCACGGGAAAATTTGTGGATACCCACGCGCATTTTTGTTAAACAATCTGGCTGTAAATACGTTTGTTTAAGCACGTGGATATCCTAGAAGTTGTGTTGTTAATACTTTTCTTTCCATTACGTAAAATCATGATAATTAAATAGGGGTATAAGAAAAATAAAAAAGACCGGAGGTTGTAACAATGAATAAGGATCACAATTACGGAATAGGAAATAATAGGCAAAGCAGTAAAAGAACTCTTACAAAAACTGTTATAAAAGGCCCGACGTAAAGACTTAAGTATTACAATACTGACATATAACAAACACAGGGCAAAAACAGAGATTGTAAGAAATCTTAGTAAAACCATAGCAGGGGGCAATAATAAAAATAGCAGGCGTGGGTGAGTATTTATACATCCAAACACCATAATATATAATTGACAATAAAGAACAAAGAAATAATAAACATGTGAAAGCTCTCTCACAGGCAAACAACCCATAATTGAAAAATATAAGGGCATACACCACAAGCACGGGGACACATTCTACTGCATCCACACAGCACGAGCAACAAACCCTGCAGTAAATAGATATAAGAAGATGTGGTATGAGTGCCAATGAGACAACTCTCCATCCAAGTCAAAATTTATAAATGTAAACCATAAAAATGCGGATCCAGCACATTTCTGTGCTTATATTTCATTATGATTATTAAAGTACATATAAAAAGCAGGTGCCAGATACAATGTATACTCATGGAAACAGGTTAAAGACAAAACATGCAATTAGCAGTTTCAAATCAGGTACTATGCATACTTTCTGTAAGCAAAATCAGAGACCTCAACAACCAAACAGTTAGTTTCTGAAAATAAAAGCGAATAAGTGACGATAGTGAGAACCTACCGAAAATAAGAATTATGCTATTCATGGTAGATATTAGATGTGTTGATCTTGTTTTTGTGAATATACAATGAGAATTATAAGCTAGAATGGAAGTGACAATTTATAGAATAGTACAAGGACAATGATATGGCTACTTTTGCTGTAAACTGAACGTTGATAAGATTTTGCCGAGCCAGCTGATATTAATGATTTTATGAACTATAAATTCTATAATCATGATAATGATTTGAATGTTATTATGGGCTATTAAAAAGAAATGTAAAGGATTCAGTGTCTTACTGTATAAAAACAAACAAAAAAAAACTAAAATTTTGTGTAATTTACACTGAAAAAAAAAGATTCTGATGGTTTTTTGGTTAAAAATTTATAACAAATTATTCTGTCATCACCTTTTTAACAGCCTCCATATCAGGTACTATTGGACCAAAATACTGAATAACGGGCATAATTACACACAAATGAATGTTCATGAGTAGCATGCAAGATTTCCAACAACATTACATTTACATAAAAATGCGGATCCAGCACATTTCTGTGCTTATATTTCATTATGATTATTAAAGTACATATAAAAAGCAGGTGCCAGATACAATGTATACTCATGGAAACAGGTTAAAGACAAAACATGCAATTAGCAGTTTCAAATTGGAGAATTTGGATTTTGAATCAAACCGTTTTTTTTTTTCATTTGTTAAATAGAGCTTTCCGTGAGAGCTTTTAGTACTTTGATCATCGTTTTCATTATGATTTTACTTTGAATTAATAAGAAACAGCAGTTGAAGTATAAAATCACTAATTTTGACAAGAATTGCACCCTAATTTGTGGCTTTGTGTTAAGAAAAAGATTTTGTTACATGAAAGATTTTATAAAAATACTATAAAAAATAGCCGTACAGTGATATATAATAAATATATTTCTAAATATTTGCCGTGGATGGATTTTTTATATTTCTTTAAGCTATCATAGTAGTTCATTTTGATATATTCATCTTTTAATTACAGCTTCACCTTTTCTATATTTTAGCATTTCTTCAGGTCCTAAATTTGGTAAAATAGCCAATTCCTCAAACACCTGTTTAATAAATATAGAGGCCCTACTATAAAAAATCAAATATATATTTATTACTTACATTTTTTTATTTCCTTAATAATGCTTTATCACATGCATTGGGCAAAAGAGATATTTATCATGGCTAGAACTAATTATTTGTTGGATTAAAATCCATAAAAAAACCTTGAATTTGGCAATTTTCCCGTAAAAAAAGGGTGAAAATAGATGACGCTACAAAACTCAGCTATCCGATAAAATTTAAGCAAAAAATTTTGCAAGTGATATTGGCATGGCCTAAGTGTTGTATGTACCAAATTTAAAGAGATTCCGCAAAATTCACTCCTGGACACTTTTGCATGGTTTTCTGTGAGACAAGCTCTTAAACCCTGCAGACTGCCATTGACGATTGCCAAATAAATTGATCATAAAATGTAACAAAATGGATCTTTATATTAATTTAATACCAAACTTGCAGGAAAGATGGTATATCACAAACATGAGGTGCAAAAATGTGTACACTATATCCGGATTTCGACAATTAATGTCTCTTCAGTGATGTAATGGAACGAAAAGGTCATGTAATTTACCTCAATTTAGGATCGACTATTGAATTTTAAAGAGTCGAAATAGGATGAACGGATCAATAAACCCGAGGGAAAATATAATACAAGACCAAACGAAAAAATATAAACAATTCTAAATTGAAAACAACGCTCAAACCTATGATTGCGTTGGATAAAAACCACAATTTTTATACGTGTGCATGTAAAACAAATTTCGTGGTAGAGGGGTCTAAATACAGCAGAAACAACATTTTCCAAAAGACCAAAAAAAGTGAAAAGTATATTTTAACAAAACGCATTTGACTAACAGGTCGAACAACGAATGTTCTTAAACCCTGCAGACTGTCATTGACGATTGCCAAATAAATTGATCACAAAATGTAACAAAATGGATCTTTATATTAATTTAATACCAAACTTGCGGGAAGATGGTATATCACAAACATGAGGTGCAAAAAATTTGTACACCATATCCGGATTTCGACAATTAATGTCTCTTCAGTGATGTAATGGATCGAAACGCTCAAACCTATAACTGCGTTGGATAAAAACCGCAATTTTTATACGTGTGCATGTAAAACAAATTTCGTGGTAGAGGGGTCTAAATACATCACAAACAACATTTTCCAAAAGACTGAAAAAGTGAAAAAGAAAAAGTATATTATATTATATATATATATATATATATATATATATATATATATATATATATATATATATATATGCAGAATTAACATTGTTGTGGTGATATTTAAAGTAGCTATGTATATATATATATATATATATATATATATATATATGAGTCTAAAGATTGTGTAACAATACCGATAAATAGATGGAAAACAAAACACTAAAAGTGTTGAATATCATCGCACAAAGATGGAAAAACTGAACAGATGATATAAATTATACAATAATTGCAAATATTTCGGCTCAACAAATGGCCTTCCTCAGTGTTAAAAGTTTTAACAATACTGATATATAATGTATAAGGTGTAAACATAGATAAGTAATAATACAGGTAAGTTTTGGTCGATTGACCGTGCTGACCTTTCCAAACCTAACCATACTGTAGGTAATTGCCAGCCTTGTGGGGATAAGCGCTGCAAATGTTGCAACCAATTGCAGCATTCATCAACATTTCACAGTAAGACCACAGAAAAGACATACAAGATCTTCTGCAATGTCAACTGCAAAAGCTCAAACGTGATTTACGTTCTTGAGTGTCCTATATGTGGTCTCCAATATGTTGGTGAATCTATGCAGCCATTTCACAAACGCCTTAATGGCCACAGGAATGACCTCACAAAAAAAACCGTATATTCCTGTCAGCCAACACTTCAATTTACCAGATCATAATCTGAAAGATTTTGATCACATGAAGATCCTTGTGATCGAACAGGATTGTACATGGCAAAATAGGCAAAGAGAGAATCGGGAGAAGTTTTGGATAAAACACTGGGTGTCCTCCATCCAGATGGAATCAATAGAAAGAAATAATTAAATTTACAGTCTAATGTTTATATTATGATATTCAGGATTTTGAATTAAAATCAATCTACCAAAACTTACCTGTATTATTACTGATCTATGTTTACACTTTATACATTATATATCAGTATTGTTAAAACTTTTAACACTGAGGAAGGCCATTTGTTGAGCCGAAATATTTGCAATTATTGTATAATTTATATCATCTGTTCAGTTTTTCCATCTTTGTGCGATGATATTCAACACTTTTTAGTGTTTTGTTTTCCATCTATTTATCGGTATTGTTACACAATCTTTTAGACTCATATAATTTTCCCTGTTTGTGTAGTATTGTCAATTTTGATGATCCAATACCTATTAAGTTTACTGGTTGGTAGATTCTTATAGACTCTATATATATATATATATATAATGACTGAATAAAAGCCAACGATAAATCTTACGGGGCGATGGATCATATAAATATGATACAGTACACTACAAAATATAGTATATATAACCAGTCTAAAAGGGTACAACATCACCAAAAAATGACAATAAACGAACAAATGTAACTATAAATATTTCGGATAACAGATATCCTTCATCAGTATGAGCACGATGTAAAATGAATCAGATCAATCTATTCTGATTATTAAACTATAGCAATCTTGAATTCTATACAATAAAAAAAGTGAAACACTTTCACCCGAACATCATATGTGGAGACGCTAATAAATTTTTTAAATTTCCAAAAAAACGACTCAAAGACATGCCTAAAATGAAAATAGTAATTAGAGATATGAACTGGCACAACTATAAAATTCCAAAATGACGTCAGTTAAGATGTTACAACAACTGCGTGTAAATACATTCCCAAGAAAACAGCACTGATCGATATAAGCTGGTAAAATATGTCAAACAGAGGCTGCGTATTCATCATCCCAAACAAATAGCAGAATTATAATGAAAAGAAAAAATAATAGTAAATTTGTGCTTAGGTTAAATAATTGGACGTGGATGCGTACTTGTACACCCCTCCCAAATGAAAAGAACCCTGGTATTAAACTAGTAAAATTCCAAAAGAATCCTTAAAACTGTAAGAGTCAAGTAAGGAAGCCGGAGTAACTGGAAACAAATGATGTCAGGAAAATGAGTGATGGTAGGGAAAATGAGTGACTCATTCTATGTTTTTTCAGTTATGCCCTCTGGGGAAACTGTCCTTAGCTTTCTTATCCAAAAACTTTCCCGAGCAAGTCTTTCGGCCCTTGACCAACCCTCGTTGTGGTCTATGATTGTGATTGTAAAGTTTTTGAGATCAGCTTGGCGTGCCCAGGTGATCTCAAATGACGACTTACGGGGAGGTCGGGTGTAGTCACTTCGATGACCATTCATGCGTTTGTTGAATGGCTGTTCTGTCTCGCCAATATACTGCATGCCACATCGACACTGAAGAAGGTATACAACATTCTGTGTTTTGCAAGTTACATTACAAAATATAGTGTTCACAGACCAAGTGGAGTGGCAAGTAAATGTTTGAGTATTCTGTATTTGTTGGCAAGTCAGACATCGTCTGTTACCACACGACTTGCACCATCCTGCAGTTGAACAGCTTTTATTAGAGGAGACGTCAGCTCTCACAAATAAGTTTTTCAGACTTGCTGGTCTCCGAAAATCTAAGACAGGAGGATTGGGAAAGATCTTGGACAATTGTGGGTGCTTGGCAATAGTTTGCCAATTGGCACGGATCAAACGTGAAAGGTTAGTAAAGGCGGGATTGTATGTTAAAACAAACGGAACTATTTTGCTGCGCCTATTCTGTTTGTACTGTAATAGGTCATTGCGGCTGTTGTTATTAGCACGCGGAAACCCCTTATCTATGTCCAATTTCTTATAACCTCGTTTGGTCAAAAAACCGCGAAGTTCCTGTAACCGTTTAGTGACAGCCTCCTCAGAGGAGCAAATCCGCTTTACTCTGAGAGCTTGACTGTACGGGATACTTTTTGTACAGTGTTTGGGGTGACAGCTTTGGGGAGAAAGGTACTGATGTTTATCTGTAGGTTTACAGTAGAGATCTGTTGATATGACACCGTCCTTAATAGATGAAGTAGTGTCTAAGAAAGATATTGTGGAGTCGGAAATTTCATATGTAAATTTAATTGACTGGTGTGCGTTGTTTGCATGTCTGATAAAATCATCCAATTTTTTTGGGGATTCAATCCATTTCATGTCAACATCATCGATGAAACGGAACCAAGACAGAGGTTTGGATAAAGATGTTGAAATAATTTGTTTCTCTAATTTTCCTATGAAAATATTGGCGTATGATGGTGCCATTTTCGTCCCCATCGCTGTTCCGTTTATCTGAAGGTAATGTTCACCATTAAAGGTGAAATTTTTGCATTTCAGAACCAGAGTGAGCAGCTGGACTAAACATTGGGTAGGTGGTTCTAAGGTGTTGCGAGAGTCCCATATTTCCTTACACGATTGTATTCCGTCATCATGAGGTATGTTGGTATACAATGAGGTGACATCTAAAGTGAGAAGGAGGGTTTCCGGAGGAAGAGGGTTCATGGATTACATTTTACGAAGATAATCTGTAGTGTCTTGAATGTGAAAAGGTATATTTTCTACATGAGATCTTAAATGAAAGTCTACGAATTCCGAGATTTTCTCACTCGGGTGGCCGTTTGCGGATACAATGGGTCTACCAGGGTTGTTAACCTTGTGTATTTTGGGAAGAAGATACAATCGACCAGGCTTGGCGTTCTCAGGTTTTAAATATCCGATTGTATCCTCATCTATGTGACCGTCATCGTGCATGGTTTGTAACGCAGTGATAATTTTGGAACTAAACTCGGAAGAAGGGTCATTGTCAAGCTTCTTATAAAATCTCTCATCAGAGAGCTGACGCTCTGCTTCCGTGATGTAGTTAGCTTTGTCAATTATCACAACGGCACTTCCCTTGTCTGCTGGTTTTATCACAATATGATCTCGGTTTCTCAGCGATTGTATGACTTTTTTCTCGTCAGAAGAGGTGTTATAAAATGACCAGTACTTGTTGCTAGCTAGATGAACAACATTCGATTTGATTTTGTCGATAACATCTTCCAGTGTAGCAGATTAACTAGGTTTTGGAATCCATGAACTCTTCTTTTTAAAATGCGGAATTCTGATTTCTTCATCCAAATCAGAAATGTCTGAGTCTTACTCATTATTCTTGTTACCAAAATATTCTTTGATTCTGAGGGTTCTGGCAAAGTTATTAAGGTCATCTTCCAGTTTCATATTATCTATGTTACTGGGAGTAGGGCAAAAGTTCAAACCCTTAGATAAGACTTTAATTTCGTCCTCAGTTAAAGAGACTGTTGATAAATTGACAACCGTGTTGTTGGAATTGACCGGAATTAGACTTTTTCTCCGAAATCTACGGTTGCGAGGCTTTTTATTTTTATTTGAATTTTTTGAAGGTCTGATTAAAATGTGATTAATTTGCAGACCATCACGTTTGTATTTGTTAATCTGTTTGACGTGGAGCATATGTGATTCAATACGTTTGATATCACAAAGACGTAATTGAATCCATCGCCCCGTAAGATTTATCGTTGACTATTGTTCAGTCATTTTATATATATATATATATATATATCCTTGTGAAGGTTTTTGTAATGAATACCAGTTCATTGAAATCCTAGAATTTACTGCAAACATATATAGGCAAAGGAGAAATGTACACTTGATAAAGAGTACCCAAGAAAACATCATTAGCAAGAAAAAGCTACAATGGGAAATGAAATTCGTCCAATCTAACATAAATTTTGGTATGATGAATTTGATTATCATGAACAATCGACGTTTCAGTTTTTCTATTTTCATTTTTTTATTTCATGCCTATTAACGTAGTCGACCTATTTTTTGCATTTGTTCATCCAATGAGTTGGGATCCATCGTGTCTGAAAAGACAAAAATTGCAACAAATTAACACCGACAGCGAAAATGTACGTAACCAATAGTGAGGATCTTATAAAAAAAATAGTATAAATATATCAAGTAGATTATTAGATATGTATATAAACCTATTTGTCAGGAACAGACATTGGTCTGTTAATATGACATAAACTTACCACGTGCAGGTTGATATTGACACAGATGGACGACTTCAAATGTAGAATATATGACAAACGTGAATTTTTTGTCTTTACCATTGAAAGATATGTATGTTTTCTTTCACATTTTATAACCTTTGGCGACTGAAAAAATCCAAATCTTGAGGGCGTTATTGAAACACGCATGTAAAAAAAAAAGAAATTGATTTCTGTTTGTCAGTAATTATATATCAAACATTTTTCTTACTTTGTTGCAAACCATCCCCTTTTATCAAATGGTTGGTCCCTAAGCAATGTTTGAAATACACATAAGGTTTTGAAAATCAGAAATCTATATATTCTTTAAATATGCATTTTAGTTAAGAAGATCGTTTTTCTCTTTTCAAAATACCTGGATGCATCTCTGAACGCAGCCTTTTTGAATAATGCAACATACTTTGGTCTATGAGTTCGAAAAGACCATGTTAACATGGCATGGGAAGATGTCAAGTTGAATGCTACAGCTTGAGGAAAGGAGTATTCTGAATTAAATGGTGAGATTATGTTATGAATTTCTTTATTTAAATATTTAATTTTTAAATCTTTAAAAAATTATGCAATATTTTCTTGGGTTAGGGTGAAGGTTTGTGCTTTTTAAAACGTTTAAACCCGCTGCAGTTCTATGCATTTGTCCTAAGTCAGGAGTCTAGTGTTTAGTGGTTGTCATTTGTTGGTGTGGTTCATAAGTTTTTCTCGTTTCTCGTATTTGATGTAGAAATTAGTTATCAAAGGTACCAGGCTTATAATTTGATACGCCAGGCGCACTTTGCGTTTTCACAAGACTCATCAGTGACGCTCAGATCAAAATAGTTCGAAAGCCAAACAAGTATAAAGTTGAAAAGCATTGAGGACCCAAAATTCCAAAAAGTATTGCCAAATACGGCTAAGGTAATATATAATATTGTTGGTTTACCTGTTAAAATTGTTTTACACTAGTCTTTTTTGTTCCTTTCATAGCTTGCTATTTGGTGCGAGCTTTTTTCAACTTTCTATTCATTGTGACTTGGATGGAGTGTTGTCTCATTATTTATATTGTTGGGATATACATGTACAACATGTAGTGTGCAGTGCTGTGCTGACAAAAGTTGGTAATTTGTAATTTTAAGGATAACCTTTGTTTTATATTTTTTAAACAAAATTTATTTAACTATGACATACATGCTTTGTTGATATATGTTTCCGAGTTATTACTCCAAAGATGTTTCTGAAAGGAGGAGGTAGTTGCCCTATTGATCTTTATAAGGAATACACACGACACAGATCTCAAGACATATTAACTGATGAACATATAATTTATTTGAGGCCTTTAGATAATATACATGAGGAAATATGGTGTTCTCACCAAACCATAAGCAAAGAGAAATTCAGTAAAATGGTAAAAAATATGATGGAAAAAAATCTTAAAGGAACAAAAGGTCAAGTCGTAAAACTTTCGATACCACACTTCTTCAAAATGGTAGATCGGGCAATGAAGCTGCCCAATTAAGAGGCTGAAAAGGCACTGATACCTTAACTTACTTTTCAGGACCATCTATTGAACAACAGAAAAACGCTTCTCATACAATATCTAATATGTTGCCGTACTAAGACTTAAAAACGACATCAGATTCAGAAGAAACGTGAGCTGTCAAACTCAAATACATTATTGCATAATTGCAGTCTAGAACTGAAAAACTAGCTTAGAACATGTTTTTACTTGTGTTTATTTACTGTTAATTGTGCAGCAAAAGTGTTACTATTTCATTGTTTTTTTATAATCCTCAATTTTCATAAAAGCATATCCTATTCAATACTTTGAAAGTCCTGAATTGGTGATTTGAAACTACTTAAATTTTATATTGTCCCGGCTATAGTTCATATTGGGCTGATTAATTAACAAATGTATCATTGCGTAACAATTTTCATATTGGCTAAGTTACTTATCCTCGGTAGCCATGTTGGCCTGACGCGAAGCTATAACTAAGCCAATAAGAACATTGTTACGCACTTATACCATAGTATATATAACTTTGATAAGGCAACGGCATTTTCTTTATCCAACTGACAAGTGTGAAAAATTTCAGTAAAGAATGATTCTTTAAAAAAGTATATGAAACCATGTTCTACGTAGCAAATATACCGTGGTTTATAACAACCTTTGTGTGAACGATATAACAGGTGGACAGTCCCGTTACATTTGTGCTCTTCATCTTTATTGCGAGGTATTATTATAATGATGTATGTTGGTTCATGCTTGTCATATTTGTTTTTCGTAAATTGTTTTGTTATAAGTTAGGTCGTTAGTTTTCTGAATTGAATTGTTTCATATTTGTAATGTTGGGGCCTTTTATAATCCACTATACGGTATGGATTTTTCTCATTGTTGAAGCCCATACGGTTGCCTCAAATTCCTTCCATCGAATACTTTGATTTTTGGTGGATAGTTGTCTCGATGGAAATCATTCCCTATTTGTGACATTTTTACCTATTGTTTTTGTTTGTTTTGTTCACACATCGTTGTCAATATAATGGAATTTGATGCGACTGTCATACAAGTGAGAGGTTTAGCTAGCTTTAAAACCGGGTTCAATCCACCATTTTCTACATAAGAAAATGTCTGTACCAAGTCAGGAATATGACAGTTGTTATCCATTCGTTTGATGTGTTTGAGCTTTTGATTTTGCCATTAGATTAGGGACTTTCCTTTTTGAATTTTCCTCGGAGTTCAGTAATTTTGTGATTTTACTTTTTCCCCATCTCCTTGTTTTTATTTTATATTCTGTATCAGGTCAGGAATATGACAGTTGTTATCCATACGTTTTTTATTAACCATAGGTATATTATCCCTTTTTCCCATGAATAATCTATGATGTGTTGTGTGAGCTGATATCGAAAATATGTGTTTTGTGAACTTATATCGAAAACATACGTTGTGTGTGCTGAAACTGATACATAGCAAGTCAGGAATATTACAATTGTTATCTATTGGTCTGGTGTATTTGAGCTTTTGATGTTGCCATTTGATTATTGACTTTCTGTTTTGAATTTTCCTCGGAGTTCGGTATTATAGTGATTTTTTTTTATTAGATCGAATTTGAATATGTGAATGATTTTATCTTTGCTATGATCCTCCTGTTCATCCGCTTATCATTAGTCACTGCCAAAAGTAATTGGAAATATCTATCAATAGTGACATTAAGCTAGCATGCCGATAATATGGTTCATGAATGGATTTTCAGCTCGTTCTAATAATAGTAGATGATGCGATGAACTGATTGAGTATATTTTACTTGAAATCAGAGGTAATGTACAGTTTGATCAACCGGAATGGTAGTTAGGAAATTAAGACCAAGAAAATAATTTCACGTTAAAATAGCAAATGGACGTGGCAACACAGACAAAATGAAACTTGCTATTGAGCGTAGGATTCATTGCCTTATGAGAAATGTTCAAGGAATCATAATTCTATTTTCTTGTCGCCACTTTGAATAGCTGTTTCTTCATATAAAAATACGTTTTTAAACCATTTACATGTACTGTGGATTCATTCATTTTCGTTGGTACCAATTTTCGTGGATTGCGCAAACCTTGCATTTTCGTGGACATGTGATTTCGTGGTTCTTCCAAAGTCTGGATACAATTTTAAAGAAATTTGTATTTCGTTGAACAATTAAATGCGTGGTTCACCTGTACCCACGAAAATTTGTATCCAACGAATAATAATGAATCCACAGTAAGCGGATTCCAATTGTTCCTAATAATTACTTACCCAGAATCTTTTTTTTCACAGATATACATGTAATGTTTAGAGTCACAACTCACATCGTCCCAATTACTGCTTTCGCCTTTGAAAATAAAGATTGTAAAACTGTAAACTTCTTTAAATTCTTTTGTTGACTTATCTGAATGTACTATGATCACTTAAGAGCCATTTAATTCGTATATTTA
This sequence comes from Mytilus coruscus, assembly GCA_017311375.1. Lineage (NCBI taxonomy): Eukaryota > Metazoa > Mollusca > Bivalvia > Mytilida > Mytilidae > Mytilus > Mytilus coruscus. The sequence goes on from JAASAO010001774.1 coordinate 36,591, forward strand.
TATATTATGTATGTAAAATTTCGGAAACTATGAAATTTTGTTGTACCAACTTGATAAACATTAAGAAAAAAACAGAATCGCTGTACTTTTTCCCTGTTTCTCAGCGAGTACAATTCAATTTTTCATATTTTCAAACCTTGTATGTATATGTAAAGTCTTGGCTTTCTAATATTTGATATTGAGCGGTTCAGGTGAAGGCAGATTCAGAAAAGCGATTCGGACGTATACAATTTATGAAAAATTATTTTCAATTTGTAAGCATAAAGTCAACACCACAGCTGGCTGTTGGACTATTAGTTCCCGAGAGAATCATCAGCTCTGTAGTCAAGCCCTCTGTTCTGATATGAATTGTTAAACACCTTTCCTGAACTGTTCGTTATCATTTTCATAAATTATTAGGAAGCAAAGGTCTTAAAGTTGTTGGCATGTAATTCCAGTTGTGATTATAACTTTTGGTTGTTGTATATTCATGCAATCTTAATGCAAATCAAATTGATGTAAATAAAGGCAACAGTAGTATACCGCTGTTCGAAAGTCATAAATCGATTGAGAGAAAACAAATCCGGGTTACAAACTAAAACTGAGGAAAACAACGAAACAACAGAAACACTGAAATGCAACAAAAAACCAAACGACAATGCAACACACACAGAAACGAACTATTAGATAACCACTGCCATTTTCCTGACTTGGTACAGGACATTTTAAAGAAAAAATGGTGGGTTGAACCTGGTTTTGTGACTAGCCAAACCTTGCGTTTTTAAGGCAATGTTAAATATAACACTAAAATAGCCATCTGCTATACTCTCTAACAACAAAAATAGACACCTCATACACAACCTTTCTACTTATGTTTAGCCAAAAGGAAAGTATACAGAAATGTTATTTTTATTACAACCTAGCCTCAAATCTGGGTAATGAAAAGTAAGAAGCAATTTTGGATGTGTTCATTAATTGAAAACAAATACTACATTCATCAACATATACCAACATGCATTCCACTGGCAGAAACATTTCCAGAGGCATATTTAATAGGGGAACCGGGGTCCCTCCCATTTATGACGCTTCATGTATGGTTAATGCATATACTTTTTACTTGTCCCACTCCTAATGTTGTCTAGTTTGTCTCCCTTTCTTCAAAACCCATGATCTGCATCTGATCTCCTTAATGGATAATCACTATATAGCATACTAATCCTCCCGCAAAAACATGTATCAGTGTTTGTTTTTTATTTCTTTAAATAACGAAATAACTTAACTACTTACACTTTGATTATATCTTGGATCAACAATGCAGTTTATAAAGTATGATTTAGTGTACAAAAGGAAATATCCGGGGGATTAAGTTCATTTTAGATTTTTCTACTCCTAAAATTTTCATCGTCACATTAGGCATGATAGGATTGAAGCCATATTTAATAAGTTATCAAAGGTACCAGGCTCATAATTTAATACGCCAGACGCGCGTTTCGTCTACATAAGACTCATCAGTGACGCTCAGATCAAAATAGTTAAAACCCAAACAAGTACAAAGTTGATGAGCATTGAGAACCCCCAAAAAAGTGTGCCAAATACGGCTAAGGTAATATTTGCCTGGGCTAATAAATCATTAGTTTTTCGAATAATTCATACTTTTGCCAACTGTAAATTCATGAAAATGACCATATAATTGATATGCATGTCAACACATAAGTGCTAACTATTGGGTTGGTCATACAATCGGGGACGAAACGTCCACTAGCATTGGCATTGACCCAGAGGTGTGAATAGTTATCAAATGTACCAGGCTTATTACTTAAAACGCCAGACGCGCGCTTAGTCTACATAAGACTCATCAGTGACGCTCAGAACAAAATTGTTAGAAAGCAAAACAAGTACAAAGTTGAAGAGCATTGAGGAACAAAAACTCAGAGATATATGTAAATTTGTCTGTTTCAAGTCGAGAAACTCGTTAGAGGCTTATTTGTATTCAAGACATTCCAGATTTGCTTATAAGTTTAGACGTCTGTCTATCGATGAAAGTACATAACCCTTAAGATCATTTGTTACTGTCTGGTGCATTGTCCTGATGCCAACATGATCTATTCGTTATATTTGAAAGACTATTTTCAAGCAATGCTGTGTATTTATTAGAAATGGAAACAATTTTGGAAATTGGTGTGTATTATGAATACTTAGTGTAGACTGATTGTTGAATGATCCCATACTGATAACAAAGTATTCATTTGTACTTACTCCAGTCACCTCTAACATTAATTGCTAGACACTCCTGGTTGGCACCCATATATCGATCAGGTTGTCCATGGCCGAACATCTCTGGGTAAACAACTTTATTCGTACTCGCCCACTCCCAGTCGTAATCAAGATTGTGGTCAGTTGCTCCAATACAGTAAATTGGCTGCAAAGGTCCCGTATGATGGTGATTTGAACTTTTGTAACCTGTAAAAACATTCTTTCATAAATTTTCATTACATCCAAACAGGTTTTGATACAGGCTTAACTTTATATAATAAAAGTGGGGTTTAAAAACGTAATGATTTTTGCGTGCAAATGTAATGGTAGTGTGTGCAAATGTAATGGTAATGCCTGCAAAATAATGGTAATGCATGAAAATGTAATGGTAATGCGTACAAATGTAATGGTAATGCGTGCAAATGTAATGGTATGCATGCAAGCGTGCAAATGTAATGCACTGCTTAAAACTAGTTTCTGATTTTTTCTCAAGAGACGAAATGTGCTAATTACATGTAGATCTTCACAATTATTGACCACGTAAACACATGTATGATGACCTATTGTACTTTACATCCTTGCTTTTTAGTGTCTGGTTCATACTAATGATAGAAATTATCAATCTAATCATAAATGTCGACTGACAAATGAATTAAAAATTTATAAAAAATAGAAACAATGATTCCAATCATTTACTTATGCTCATCTTTTGATTTCTATGTAAAACAATCTATTTTTGTTGGGAAGGCAATTCTATATTTAAACAGTAATCTCCTTTTGAAACAGAATAATTATGTTAAAAACATAAAATAATTGTGTTTGTTTTAACTGGTTATAAATAATTATTAATCAAAACATCAGAATTGATATTATATAAATTGAAATAGACTGATTGATTATTCTAAATTCATGATAAACTCATACAAAAAAAAAAAAAAAAAAAATCGAAAAAACTGAGCATTTGAAAAGGTCTATATATCAACAACGACAACTCCAAAAGATATTCAAAGTCACTAGTCGATGAAAAACAGACAACTCCATAGCATATGAAAGCCTATTTAAAGACATACAAAAGTATTCAAAATGATGTCTGAACAACACGGATTCCAAATAATAACAAGGGAATCTTATGTGCTATAGAAGAGTATGCAGATCATATTCTACATGTGACACCCTTCGTGTTTCTTATGTAAATACACACTCGAAGATATGTCTAACTCGATGATGACATATTCTGCATTGATGTTTTTCGTTGACTTTGAGACGCCTACTCGTCATTCTTTCGGACGTGCATTTTCCAACGTCACGTTGATAAGCTGCATATTCAGTCTTATTTATTGTATCTGAAAAAAGACACAACAACTACTTTTAAAGACAACCTGAGAACAAGCAACAACAACCAGTAAGAGAGGTCGCACAGCAAACTCAAGAATAAAGCCACACTTGCCAAAAAACCTGCACCCTAAAAAACGTACTTCAGAAATCTAACAAACATAGATTCCAATATTAGTATATAGTGAGCAGATAGGGATCATTATCGGTTCACTCTAAAGGAATGCAAAAAACATCAACAACAAACTGTCAACTTTTAAAGGACGATATTTGATTGGATACATTACAATCCGAGACTACGCCTACCAAACAACCTTCCTCTTCTGCTTTGAAATGCAACAGTAGTGTGTTTAGGGTATTTTTTTGAACTCCAACAGAAAAATTTGAAACAAATGTAGTTTTGTTTTGTTAAGATTTCTGAATTTATTTGTCACTCTCAATAATGAAGCAGTGGAGACTAAAAAGACACAAAATCGATTGGTTTTTTCTCTTCCAGAAACCAAACGATAATTTTTACTTATTACTTAAGTTATTTAGATTATAACTATGAATTTAATGTCTAATAGTTTGGCAGGTATATTAAATTGTTTGTTTATTAAAATATTTGTATGGTTTATAATATGCATGATTTTTTGTCGTGACTGAATTATACCTGTTTTGAGGTATTCTTTTATTATATTACCTGTCTTCGAATGATTACCGTCTATAAATTACTCAATTGTTTAGCAACAACATTAATTAGATGCTAGCGTGCAACAATCATATAGTATAAGTGCAAAAAAGTCTCAAACTACTTATGTCATCAGTGACAAATTATATATCGCAGAAAATGTACTGCAATCTTTATCTTTAAAGAATTACTGTACCAATTCAAATGTATATTTATTTGTTCAGTTTTATGATTGCTTACCTGTTCTTCAAAGGTAAATTTTGTGAATCCTTACCATATATTAATTACGTTTCCCGAATGCAAAATTATTTACCTGATCACAATGTTTTGAAAAAAAAAAAACATTTAATAAAATCAAATTTAACACTCAAGTTTATTAAAAAAATAATTATATACTGACGTAAAATTTATCTAATTGAAAATTTAAAAAGAATTTTTTTTATAAGTATTATCTATCTATTATTCATTTTTACAGCATAATCATCATTAAATTTTGTAAGGTTGTATGCGACTTGCGACCCAACATTATGATGTATATGATTGTATGTGATGGCTGGCATTTTCTTGATTCATGTTACACAGACTTGTAATGAAAGCTGACTTGAAAACATTTAACTATATTTAGCAGTTCTAATTGCTAAGTCTTTAGTTTTCTATGTCGTATAATGTATACTGTTGTTTGTCATTTGGTCTTTTTTTTTACAATGGCAATGTCAATTTATTTTTGACTTAGGAGTTTGAATGTCCCTTTGGTATATTTCATCTCTTTAAATAAAGACTTACTGGGATCATCTTTAATGAGTCTAACTAAAAAACTGTGAGTGCTATGACTATGGTCCTCAGCTAAATGGGCACCATGGCGGTGACAATTGGACTGGAAGGTAAAGAAAAAATTATCATAAAAATGCTTTGAACTACATCTTCTACAAAAAAAAACCACGATTTTACGATCCTAAAAGTGTTGATATTTTCTGTTACTTTTGTTAATGACATTGTTGAGTAGCGCATCTTTCAGAAATTCAGACTTCGAACTATTTGGAGGCGTGTATTAATCCAATAAAATCTGAGGATCCCGAAAGGTATTGAAAATAGAAAGTACAATTACGCGTGTTCAAATCCGTTTAAGAAGAGTTGAGAGACATGATCTGTATTTCAATCATATTGCTGTTATACTGAATTCAATTTTTTCAGAGTTTATTGATATCTCGTACTGATTTTTATTGTTATTCTTTCTGTACTTTTTGATAATCCACTGATCAAGACTTAAACGAAGAAAGTCGATTGCCATAAGAAAATTGTTTAGTCCCTCCAAATTTTCATATTCATTTCCCAAGTTTCATGACGTTTTTTCTAAATACTGTAAATTCAGAAATAATTGCGATGTTTTTATTATTGCAAAAAATGCGACAGGGTTATAATCGCAATAATTTAAACTCGCATTTTGAAATTTTTATATGAATTAATCAGGTATTTTTCTCAAAATCGCAAAAATTATAATCTCACTTTAGTCTAAAGTGACAAAATCGCAATAATAAATGCACGCAATAATTTCTGAATTTACAGTAGTTTTGTTATTTGGACAGTTTAGAAGGTTTATAGTTAATTTATTCACAGTCTCTTCAGACTCTAGATTTACAGCTTGATATATTGTAATACAGGATTGCTGTCACATCGACCTAAAACCAATCAAATCATTACAACAAAATGTATATCCTGTTGTTTATGGATATTTACAAAATTTCCTTGAGCTAATGAATACATTGTTGGAGTTTCGTATGTACATTTAATTTTCCATCTTGCAGCACATCTTACTTTGCTAGTATTAATATGTATCTCATTTTCATTCGCATCTCAGCACTTTAAGTACTTCTGAGCTAGTTTTTATTATCTAGCAGGATTTTTTTTCGTATTAATTTGCATGTGGTTGGTTTTTTTTTATCATACTGTTAAAAAATAAGGAAATGTGGTATGATTGCCAATGAGACAACTATCCACCTAAGTTCAAAAGAAGTGGATGTAAGCAATTATAGGTAAAAGTACGGTCTTCAGTGAAAAAAAACCCATATCATATAGTTGGCTATACAGGACATAAGGTAGATTTCTTTGGTATATGTAAATTGTTTAGTCTACTTATTTGGGGAAACGTTCAAGATATAAAGGTAACATGTGTCTGTCTCAAGTCATGAATCTCTGTAAGTGGTTATTTTTCACATATCTTAATATTTTGTTTTTCATTTGAAGAATTGAGACTTCATGACAAAATACTTCTAGCAAAGGTCTTTAATTTTCCTTTTCAGATATATTGAGAAAGTTCTGTCACTCAATAATCCACGTTTCAGTGAGTGCTTTCATATAATATATCCAAGTGAATCGAAAATTTAGGATCCTACCGAAAGTAGAACGTCTGTTTCATATATTGATCTTTCCCCAATATTGAAATAAATGGATTGCTTGATCTTAGAATCTATGACAAACGTGATGATTTCAACTTTCAAATGGTCAACTTTCTATTTTTCAGCAGAAACATATCCTCTGTTACATCGTAGGGCGTTAGCATATCGCAGTTGATACGTTACGCTCATGCATGGCCACACTATATGGAGTGCATTAACATGGATGTGCTTCTTACACAAAAACTGTTTCAACAGATTTATTTGGAACAGCTACTTAATTCGATACTTAAGTTATATGGTCACCACCATAAAGTGGTTGACGAATACGATATCTCAATTCATAGTCACATGTTTTTTGCAATCTTAGATCTTTAAAACATTCCGGTATAATTGTCTAACCCATAATTTACCGGTTGTGTTCTTTTCCCGATAGTGATAGGTTTACTGAAGAAATTCGTATGGCGGGTGATGCATGCATAGCAGGAGACGCTTATTCTATCGACGCACTTGATCTCACTTCTTTTGATGTTCGCAAGTTCCGTATTTTCTATATGTATCTGGATTTGTCTCTTCCTTGTCAACTTAAAAGATTCTTTCATTACTTACTGTCTATCTATAATTGCTAGATTTGTGTTATATTGATCCATTTATGTTACGTATTTATTTTCAAAAACAAATGTCGAAGTTAAAACGACTCCAACATGAAACCCTCAATAGGCATGCATGCATGGAGAGTTCAGCAAGGCTATGCTTAAGTTAACATGAAATAGTATATATTGAAATTTATGTAACCAAAATTTATTGGAATACTTCTCTTTTCACTCTCACTACAAATTTTCAATATAAAACACTCACGATCACTATGCAATAAAGGAAGCATTAATGAATGTGACAAAGATTAAATTGAAGAACTTAAAAAAAAAAAAAACACAACGTTTTTTTGTTTTTTTTTGTTGTTTTTTTTGTTTTTTTGTGATACCGTTCCTCTTTATTAATTGCAGTTTAAATTAGCAGTTTAAAAGGACTATAAGTAATATACTGACAATTTCAGTCATACTGAGGTTTTTTTATATTTGTTTTGCTGATAGTTTTTTTTTATATTTCTAGTTTTCATCCAATTTAAGATAAGTGTTAAACCGTAAGAAAAGAAAAATATTGTCATTTATAAGGCGACCATTGACAACTACGATCATTCAACTTATTAGTTCATTTAATAATTTTTACAATTTTTTTTATCTGTAATAGTTTTCAAGATTGTCACCAAAACGTAAGAATGAATAAAAATGGTCACATAAGGTCAATATCTCCTTTATCAATTGAAGATGTCGGTAAATTGCCAGATTTATAGATCTTGGTTTGCTTATAATTGTGCTATTTTCAAGTTTATCTATCTATTATAACTTTCAAGATCGCCAAAAACGACACTCAAATTGAAATAAATAGTAATGCTATGGCAATAACTCCTATGAATAGAGAAAATATATCAAGGTGATAAGTAAAAATCATTAGCTAAAATAAAAACAGGCGATACCATGGTTAAACAGTTAGCGACGAAGAATACCAACACTCTACACAGAAAAAAAAAGGTAGAGCAACACGAACTACACATATCACTGGGCAGAACTCATTGTAGGCAAACTTATGTTATAAGTTGCATTCGGTAATGTCATGATGGAGATAAAGATGACTAGCTATAGAATGTGGTAACGAAGAGCTAAGTGAAACATATCTGAAATATATATGGAACATATATAATCCATAAGGATCAACCAAGTTATAAAGATGTTTTGAAGCGTCGGTAAAATTTTCAAAGAATTGACTTCAAATTTGCAATTTGAAATCATTAATGCAAAAACTTTATTCTCAGCAGTTTAAGCAGTCAGGTTCGTTCTATCAAGGGAATAAAGATAGGAAACGCAAGTCCTGGCTTTACGTATCAATTGGGAGATATATACAAAACATAAAGTCGTTGCTGGAATGATCCGATAAAGTAACAGAAATTTCATAATGTAAAAATTGAAACCATTTCTGTTATCGCAAACATGGAATTCAGTTGATTCGATTTTTTTATTTCTGCAAAGCAAGATATGAAGCATTATAAACTGTAGTTTTGGTATCATCTATTTCAAGTTCATTTGAATAGTTGCAGTCAAATATTCATCTTTAATTATTCATTTATAAAACATATACAAAAACAATATTCATTTAGTTTGGTATTGTATTATTAATGAATATTGTTATTCAAACAATCACAAATATTTTGTTTTATTAAAAGGTGTTTATAGTGACACACAAATCGACTAATTATATAATCACAGAGATTATTTGAAGGATAATAAAAAAAATACAAAACTCAAGATGAATAACAAAAGGGGAAGTCATATTCCTGACTTACAATGTAGCAGAGGCGGATTTAGGAGGGGGGGGGGGGGGTCGCAGGGCCCGGGCCCGGCCCCGAGCCCCCCTTTTCTGGGAAAATTTGGTTGATTATATAGGGAATCACTACAGCATGACTAGAGCGGGTCCCCTCTCAGGCAGTCAGTGGGCCCCCACTTATGAAAATTTCTGGATCCGCCACTGTGTCGTACAGGAAATTAATATTTTCAAAGAAAATATACCAATAATAAGCAAATGTTGATTCTGCTTTTTATCACTTTTTCCAGTTGGGAACACATATATAATTGTTTAGTATGCTTACCTTAGCACTGTTCCAGGATGTTCGTTCTGAATAGATTTTAAAACATGAACCAGAGTGAGAATGCCAACCACTTGAACAACAATTGCAACCTTTGATTTTGTAATGTAAAATGCAGAAATATTTATGCATACACATAGAATAGAATAGAATAGTGTTTTTTATTACTAATAACAGCGCCCAAAACTGAGCTGAATAATTACATTAAATTTATATACAATGGTTACAATGATTGGTTAAAACAATTGCAGTAAAAAAAAAAAAAAAAAGCACAAGTAAAACAATACACATTAATCAAATAAAATAATAAATCAAATTATTCAATTAAGACCAGCAATAAAAACCAGCTGGTACATTTAATAATATATATTAGGTACAGTGGGCCAGTTCTATAATACTGACAATCTAGTCAGACCTGTTTTTGTTTTACCACATAAATTAGTTTGTCCATAAATAATGACATTATAAAACTTATCTCCAATTCCAATGCTTCTTAATTTGAAAAACAACCGTAGATGCCATACAAGATCAAAGGCTTTTTTGAAGTCTATAAAACATGTAAATAATTTCCCACCAGATCCAGTATATTTATCTATTAATGTTTTTGAAATAAACATATTATCAACAGTTCTGTTCTCTTTACAAAATCCGATTTTTTCAATGGTTATAATTTAGTTTTTATCTAAGAACCTGGTTAGTTTGTTATTCAATATTTTAGTGAAAGACAACTACTAATAGCTATACCACGATAATTTCCAGGGTCTGCTTTATCACCACTTTTAAAAACAGGGGTTATAAAGCTCTCTGACCATGCTTTTTGGAAAATACCTGAACTGAGAATACTATTAAATATTTTAGATAATGATTTTAAAATTATGTTTATAGAACATTTAAGCATTTTATCTATTATACCACCAACCCCATATACGTTTACTAGGAGGGGTGATGTGGGGTTTCTCGAAAAAAGTACAAAACATTAAATAACCCACAGATAATACTGATTTTTTATTTAATTAATGTAAAAATCTGCAAAATTGCACCTAAAAATATGTAAATATTTATTAGGTGTAAACAAGAAAACCACAAATATTGGTGTAATGGGAGAGGTTGGTCGTTATCCACTTTTTCTAGAAACAATTTATAATCTGCTAAAGTACTGGAAACATCTAGAAAAAAATTGTGATACATTGTTATCTGCATCAATGCAGGAGTCCTCGGAGTTACATGAGCAGAACAAATTATCATGGCTAGGAAACATCCACTCCATTTTGAATTTTCTACATCTTGATAAAGATATTTACAAATAATCAAAATCTAAATAAAAAAAAAAAAAAAAAAACAGTCTTTTCACAATTGAGACTAAAATATAACTGAATTTGGAAAAACAAAATATTTTCTGAATTTTGAGATGGTAATATGAAAAATAAATTGCGTACATGTAGACTGTTTAAATCTCAATTTAAATTTGAACCATATTTAGATTTAAATAATGAACAAAGACATATGATTACTAAATTTCGACTAAGTGCACACAAATTAGAAATAGAAGCTGGAAGATACAAAAATGTAGATGTAAATGAAAGAATATGTCGAATTTGTAAAAATAATATTGAAGATGAAATACATATACGTATTTTAGGCGTATGACTATCAAAGTACTAAAACATAAAAGCTTCCATGCAAATCATTAAATGTATATTGTATACTGTTCGTTCTAAGAGTGGAAAACTAAGGATTTGTAATCTTTTGACATATATTATTGCTCGAGTTTTAAAAAAATTATCTATCTTTCCTGGTATCGATTAAAACACATCATCTTAATACAGTAGTAAAGCAAATTCATATTCATTCAAACAATTAACTCTTTTCTTCGCCGTGTAAGGTATAATACAAATCATATCATCTTGGAATTGTGTATTTATACCGCACGCAATTTTTGCGTCTGGTATAATGTTTTGACCCGGGCTGTTGTCCGTCAGTCCGTCAGTCCTGTTCTTGTAGTCGCAACTTCTAGCTCTGAAACCACACAACAAAATTTCATTAAACTTTAAAGATAAAAAGGACATACTATGTAGATGTGCATATTGACAGGAAATTTTGATTCAATTTATTTTCTTGTAGTTATGCCTATTTGAACTTATTGGCCTCAATATACTACTGCAACAGTTTGCTATCAAACATCTCTGAAACTACGCTACAGAACTTCAGGAAACTTTGTAGATAATAAGGACATACTATGTTAATGTGCATATCTACAGGAAATTATTAATAATTGTTTTTTTTTTTTGGAGTTATGCATCTTTAAACTTATTGGCCTCAATATACTACAGTCCGTCAGGCCTGTTCTTGTCATCGCAACTGCTCTGAAACCACACAACAGAATTTTAATGAAACTTGGCAGTAAATGAGGACTTACTATGTAAATGTGCATATCGACAAGACATTATGATTTTTTACTAGGACTTATATCTCTTTGAACTTAGAACTTTGGCCCAAATATACTACTGCAACAGTTTATCATTAAAGCTCCACTGTAACCATGCAACAGAATTTTAATGAAACTTTCTAGTAAATGGGAACATAATATGCAGGTGTGAATATCCACAAGGAATTTTTACCAGTTGACATTTTTAGGAGTTATGAGTCTTTCAACTTAGGAATATGGTGACATTTCGTTTGCCCAGTGACAATGTGGGGCGTGGGGTATGTGAGTGTGCTAGGTGCGTGGAACTGTCGAGGGTGGTCAACGCGCAAAAACAACAATTCGACGTTCAGAAAGCTAGTTCTCGAACACTCTAATTGTGATATTCTTGCAAATTGTGAATCGTTTCTACGAGAGGAAGAGCAACTTAGTGTCCCAGGATATAAATAGATAGGTTATAACCGTACGAATCTACATAAAAACGCAGTACGAGGATCTGGTGGAGAATCTTAGAATCTTTTACACCAAGTTTATTGTAATCAATTTAAAGGAAATACGATTATTTGTGGTGATTTTGATGCTAGATGTTGCTTTAATACGGATTATATTGAAAGCATTGACGATGTTATACTTAGATCTGTTATTGATTCTATCGAAAACCATAACGGAGATCTATTTAGCGATTTTTTATCAGATGTCAATTTTGCTATGTTAAATGGTCGATTAGGCGTTAACGATTATACATATATATCACCAGCCGGAAAATCTGTTGTTGTTATATTGGTGTGCCGTATGAGCAATTAAACCGTTTGTTAGATTTTAAAGTATTACGAATGTCGGATGTAATTGATTCTGTGAATTACCACCCTGAAAGTATTCCCGATCACTCCATCCTATTATGTGATCTTAAATGTGTTATGAAACAAACTAGTGAAGAAAAAAAAAAAAACGATTGTAAAGTCAGTAAAAGGATCAAACGTATTACCAAAAACGTTCCAAATGATTTTCTCACAGACGAAAGTGTGCAACAAATGGTTCGAGACACAATTACGAAAATAGAAAATTTTATTCACGTCGACCAGGATATTCAAATTGTTTACAGTGAATTTCAAGAGCTTGTCCAACGTGAAATGAGCAATAAATTACCAGTGGTGAAACAATTACAAAACAAAAGGTCGAAATCCTTTTATAAACCGTATTGGAACCAAACACTACAGAATCAGTGGAATATTGCTAGAGAATTTGAAAAACAATGGCTGAAATTTCATGGATCTCCACAACGTAAAAAAACTCATGAAAGATAGATATTGCTACGAAAGGAAAACTTTCGATAAACTTAACAGGAATTTTAAAAGAAAATTTAACATTCAGAAAGAAAAAGATTTACAGGAGCAGTTGAACTCGAATAGCAAGCGTGATTTTTTGGAGAAGTATAGGAAAACTGGGAGTTGCAAACGAAAGATCTGAAAATATACCATTGGAAATAGTAAACCCGGATGGTATGGTATATACAGACAGGGATGCAGTTCTCAATACTTTGAAGTCCGATTTTGAAACTTTATACGCAAAATGATAACATTGACGATCTCGATAATTTGGTCAATGAGGAAAACATAAGTGATTTATCTGATCTTAACAATAATATAACCCGTGATGAAATAGTCAAAGCAGTTGAACATACGAAATTACGCAAAGCAGCCGAATATGATGAAACTCCATCAGAGGTGCTTAAGAATGAAAGTGCGATCGACTTACTGTATATAATATGCAATGGTTGTTTTTAACTGAGTAAAGTGCCTAAACAGTGGACATATTGAGTTGTAAAACCCATATTAAAACCGGGAACAAACGATAAACGCCTCCTAACAAACTATAGGGGAATCACGACTACATCCGTACCGTACAAAATCTACTGTAGTGTCTTGAATTCACGTTTATGTAAGCAGTTAGAGGACAACGATATTCTGTGTGAGGAACAAAATGGCTTTCGTCCAAAACGCAGTTGTGAAAAGCATATATATAGCCTTACTTCAGTTATATCAAACAGAAAAATATCCAAACAGTCTACATTCGTCAGTTTTATAGATATGAGGAAGGCGTTTGATTCAGTATCTAAAATCCTATTGTGGTATAAACTCCGACGTGCAGGTATTCAAGGAAAATTCCTGTCCGCCATACAGTCACTTTACGAGAAAGTCAAATGTACAGTTCGCGTGAATGATAGATACACTCCATGGTTTGATGTGGACTGTGGTGTGAAACAAGGGTGTTTGTTATCACCGGCAATGTTTGCGATCTATATCAATGACTTGGCCGAGCGCATTAACAATCTACAGTGCTGTATTCGAATAGGAGATGATCTCTTAAGTATCCTTCTTTACGCCGATATAGCGCTTATTGCACCCGATGAAGCTAGTCTGCAAAGAATGTTGGATGTATCTCAGATTGGTGTAGTCAGTGGAAGCTTGATGTTAATCCGTCCAAGAGTAACGTAGTACATTTTCGAAATCCATCTATCGATCGTAGTAATTTTAACTTCACTTGTTCCAGACAAAACATTACATATGCTTCATCATATAAATATTTAGGCATGTGGTTAGAGGAACATTTAACGTTCGACAAAGCTGTACGCGAATTATCAAAATCAGCGAGCAGAGCACTCGGTGCGTTGTATGGCAAATTTATAAGCGCAGGTGGAATGACACACTCTGTATACTCCAAGTTGTGTTCTACTATGGTTGAACCAGTGTTATTTTATAGTTCATTAATATGGGACACAAAAGTGTATTCAATAATAAACTCTATTCAGAACAAAGCAGCTAAATTTTTTATGTCTATTGGGAGATACACCGCAAATACTGAGATTCGGGGAGGTGTGCGTTGGACCTCGTGTTTTACGAAACAAAGAACTGCATGTATACGATTATTAAGTCGGCTATTGCGATCTGATGATACGCGTTTAATTCGAAAGATTACCGAGTGAACTAAAAATCGACGTAAAGTTGTTCAATATGTAATAGTGTATATATATATGTCTGATCAAATATGTGACACTATAATAAAACAAACCATTATTTATTTATCATTATTACTAAGGTTCATTCTTGTTGAATATTGCCGCATTTCAAATTTACACTTAACGCTAGTCTAACATTATACTCTAATCATACAGTACCGTTGACATTCAAATGTAATGGTGACTTTCAACATTCATTTTATACATGTTAATGGCAGTACAAAAAAACAAGACAGAGTTAAAGTTACGTACCGTATACAAACAAGGATATACAAAATAATGCTAGCAATCCTTTCATTTTAGACTTATGACCGGGTTTATAAGAGCACGACTTTTATACAAATAAATAACCTTTACCTTAAAGGTTATCTCGAAGATCTAATATGTTTATCCGTCAGACTATTATCTTCACATATTGGGTCAAATGGCACCTGTACGAAACACACAGAGGATGTCCAAAAATAGCGGTGTAAGATATCAATTACAAAAAAAAAATAGCGGTGCAAGATATCAATTACAAAGTGTCGAATAAGAACTTACAATGTAAAAAAAAAAAAAAAAAAAAACACAAGACAAAAACAACCATCTCGTCTACAAAACTAAAGACTGAGAAACACTTTCCAACCAAAAAACGGCTTTGCTATCAGTTAATCCATGCTAATGAGCATATTCTGCTCCCCCATGTGGGACCCGTCGTAAAAACCTGGTGATAAGTCTAATTCATTTGAGGAAAAAGAGGACAAAAAATTAATCAGAAATTGACATCAAGAGTGGTATGATATGATTACCAAGGAGACATTACGCAACAGAATCCAAATGAAGCGGTTTAAAACAATTGTAGGTCAGCGTTCTGACCTCAACTATGAGCGATATCCATATCGTATAGTCAGCAATAAAAGGCCAAACATAAAGCTATGTATTGAGTAAACTAGCTTGCATATTTGTAAACTTTGTAGATTAAATTGTCTATAGTCTACTTCCATAGCACCGGAGATGATCCCTAGCTGTGTTTAAAATGGTTCGTGTTGTTCTTTGTTCTTTTTGATTCTTCAATGTCTGTGTTGTTAATACCAGTAACAGACTTATATATTTTTGCTCATGCAATAAGTTTCCATTTCAAAAATTTACTGTTAGTCAATTATATTTATGATTAACTCATCATAAATTTCAGGATTAAACTTTGCAGGGTTAGAAAATTTACATGACCAAATTTGCTCATGTTTTAGGATTAAATAAGATTGGGTTAGCAATCGGCTATTGTTTGAAGACTTTTCACTTGACATAGCTTATCAACGTACATTTGTGTATTTTATAAAAGTGACACGATGTGTGTCAGTGTACAGTAAAAAAAAAAAAAAAAAAAAAATTTGGATCTGCATTGTTAAATAAAAATTTATCAAATTTTAATCATACAAATGGGTCATTATGGCAGTTTCAATATTTTGAATGTTATAGGAAGTATTTGTTGGAGTTCCGAGAATTTTCATGTAAACAAAGGAAGTGTGTTGGATTATGCAACAACACTTAAGGGATCAAACATTTAACTTACTTCAAGGGCGGTATGGAGTCTATACAAAATAAACAGAAACAACTTGTAAACTTTAAATGTGTTTTCTGCATTAATTTCAAGCGTTCATCATCAATTTCATCATCCGTTGTCCGGATGAAAAGTTTCGGATTTTTCCTCAATATCGTGTTGTTTTAATAAAGGGACGAAATACCACTTCTAACCGTGTATTGAAATAAACCACGCCTACTAAAATATCTGTTCAACGAAAGCCAACAAAATAAATTGAAGAGCTGTTGTTATATTGAATGGGTGCTGTTTATAGAACAAAACTGTATTAGAAGGAAACGGCAGTCAAGTCAGGAATATGACAGTTGTTTTCCATTCGTTTGATGTGCTCGAGCTTTAATGTTGCCACTTGATAAAGGATTTTCCTCTGAATTTTCCTTGTTGTCCGGTAAACTTATTTAATACCCACAGACAGCGGTTTTTTTTAATAAAAATTAAATTGAAATGATATAGAATAGAATAGAAAAGAAAAATCAATTCGTATGAAAACTTCAAATTAAGGATATGAAATTAAACAAATAAAACAAATAATGTTGCATATATAAGATTGCACCAATTCTTAGATAAAATGATGTTGTGAATGAAATGAAAGCAAATGGCGACATCATTTGAATGTACAATCAGCGAATACGTCTGATGCATCCACACAAATCTATATCCATGATCATCACTCTTTCGATTGAGGTTTTTCGTCTGGCCTAGATACAGCTTTCTTCTAATCAAAACAGTAGTACATTGCATATCCGCATTTCAGTATTTGCAGTATACTGTGCCATGGGATAAATTTAATCCCATAGGACTACATAAATCCCATAATGTTTTAATTCAAATTGCAACTCAACTTTATAGTCGGGAGCTTCAAAACTTTGTATTTAATTAATCCCATGTTATTCTACACATTTTGGTTATTTAGATTACCCTGTATCTTTAAGAAAGGGCGGCGGCGGATTTTGAAATGATTGTGTTGGAACGTTAAAGTGTCCAGTGTCTTTTGATGCTCAATGCAACCTTTAGTGATTATCAAACACCCATGTAACCACACATCCCATATTGCCCGAAATGACCCGACAATATTGTAGTTTTTCTGCAGTAAAGCCTTCGGATGGTCATCTTACTTTAATATAATGATATATAATTGAAAAATTATGTAAGTTCATATTAATATCTTTATATTTAAGATCTTGTCTCACAGAAAACCATGCAACATTTAAAACATCGTCAAGGAAGGGTGCTTAAACCTTTTCCAGCTAATGCAGAAATATAAGATCTTATGTACGATGGTGACTAGAACAATTTATTCTAGACCTCTCTGAATTATGTCCATTTTAAGTAACGAGCTAATTTGCATAATTGATTAAAATAAGCTTAAAAAGTCTTCAAATATGGGTTTATTTAAAGATAATAATTGGGTTGCTAACCATTTATGTTGTAGAAATATATATAAAAGGGCATAACTTATGAATTTATAAAGCATTTTCCATTTTATGTAATATATGTTGTTAATTTTGCCATAACATGTCTATGTTTTTTCAATAACGATTCATTCATTCATTCATTCATTCATTCATTCATTCATTCATTCATTCATTCATTCATTTTTTGAAAAGTTATATGGTGCTTCATATATGGCCTAACTTTGTGTAAATCATTCACTTGCCAAGTTTAAGTCAGTGGTTTTCCAAAATGTGAGCACATTAATACATGAAATAAATGCCTTTGCAACTTCAAATACCTTATCATAATTTATACCCCACTTCCACATCAATAAGAAGATGTGGTATGAGTGCCAATGAGACAACTCTCCATCCATGTCACAATGTATAAAAATTAAATAGTATAGATCAAAGTATGGCCATTGACTAAGAGCCTTGGCTCACACCGAATAACAAGCTATTAAGGGCTTTCCCCACATTTGTTTTTACTTATACTAATATGATTAGATATCAAACAAAGCCTTATGTATATAATATTTAAAATATAAATTTTTTGAATTCAGATGACATTTTTTTTCAAAACGAATAAATAAGATTTTGTACCTTTCGCATAAAATTATTATCATGAGTTATCCCCCTTAAAACAAATGTAAAGAAGTTATCTGCACACTTTCATGTCACTTGCTTATGTTAGTTATATACATTTCTCATAGATGTAAAAATTTCATCCTTAACGCCAAATCGCTGATTTGGATTGTCACAATAACCTAAAAATCCCAATTGACAATGCCAAGCATATCCTAAAGGAAATAAATATTTGCTGTTTCAGGCATTCTGAATTTCTGATCAACTTCAAATCAGTAAACATTGTGAAGTATCTTTAAATGAAGATTTCTCCAAAGTTTAGCTCCAATTAGCGTATTTTGTTTCGTAGAAAAAGATTTTACAAAATGTAAGAAGTTTTCGGAAGAGGATGGAGACAAATTGATGACAATACCTCACACAATGGTTGAGTGATTTAAGTGCCATATTTGAACATGTTTCTGTCTAGACCAACAAGGCTTGGAAGACAATATGTAAAAGATATTACCAATTCAAAAAATCATATGTAGTCAAATTATAAACTGATAAATATGTATGACGCATATAACGCGCCATAGATACCGGTATTATGATTTTGCACGCAAGGTGCTCGTCTTGTCTACAAAAGACCTATCATTTTTGTGTTTTTTTATTTGTGAATTTTGACTTTTTATCAGTTATTTACAAGACAAATATGTGCAAATACAAAAAACATCCTAATACTTAAATCAAATAACCAAATAGATGCAATGAATTTTCTAGGAAAGCATTTTGTCGGTTCTTTCATGTGTATTATGTGTTCAATTAAAAATATACATTTTAAAAATTGACCTGTGGAAACTTTCTTGAAAACAGTTTATATTGTGACATCATAATGGAAGAAACCTTGTCGTTTGATTTTATTTTCTTTAGTAGTAAAGTTTTTTATGGCTAGAAAGAACCTAAATTGCCTTTATTCCTTTGCCTTCATTGGAAGAATATATCTATCATCAAATATGACTGATGTGTGCTTGTGTTGGCCATAACGTTATGATTTTATAATATCTTTACTTTTTCTCAATCTATAAATGGAAAAAAGTCATAAGTCTGATTTCACTCACCATTGCATTGTTTTCCCATTGCAATCTTTTTAACAATATGCATTTACAAAATGTTTGGATAATCATTATAAGAAAGTCCTGGTTAGTATGTTTTTAAAGGCACTGACTGGCTAGGAATACTCGTAAACCTAAAGTAACTATAGCAAAATGAATAGATTTATCCGAGATTTATGTACGAAGTTCAATTCTGACCCAATTGTTATCTGGAAATTGCATGCTAGAGATACTAATTTTATTTTGCTGAGCGGAGTGGAGTTAATTCAATTGAATGATAAAATAATTTAATAATGGATGAAAATGTAATTTAAATCATTTTTTATATAACATGTATAAGTTTTGTTTTGCTGCTTCTTATCTGCAGCTATGCGTAGTTCATTTCCTGGTGTTTTTTCAGTTTCTACAAAGTCCTTGGAAGATTAAAAATTTACTCCAAATCTTGACTGAGCTTTCAACCACTTTTTCGGGAGCCTTCATACTTGTAATTTAAATACACGTAGTTGGTGCTGACACATATGTGTATGCATAAACCAATGACCAATTTGATCGGGACAATCTTTCATTTGGACAACGTATGTATTTATGTCTTTTCAATGAACACATCCGCAACATCGCGAGTCAGTGACTGAACCAAAGTTCCTACGCCTTAAATGAGCACTAGCTACGAAATATATACAAAAATTAAATTATGATTTTGTTTTTGTTTATTCATTAATGAAAGTGAAAAAGTGAAATCTGAATTCGCTTTTAGCAGCCAGTATGTTTCAATTTGGTCAAAATAAGATAAGAAACATCGATAATGAATTATTCACTTGCAAGTGAATAATTCGACATCATTAAATCCGTATTCATGTGAACTTCAATTTTACTTCTTAGCTAGAGATAGACTACGCATGATTTATGCGTGTTCAGTTATTAAAAGAAAAGAATGTTAACACTGAAAGTAAAACAAGGGTAAATTATTTGATTGACTAATTCGATCCACAAAAAAAAAATCATTCTTATACAGGTTAAATTGAAATTTAACTTTTTTAACCTATAAAATGAAATCAAACAGACAAAGAAAAATCCAATTGCAAGAGGTCGCTATCTATTTATATTTATGTTTATGTTTATGTCATGTTATGTGACCGTCGGTAGATTTCGGAGGTCGTCTCTATGTTAATAAAATGGCGTCTAGACTATAAAAGAGGGACGAAAGATACCAGAAGGACAGTCAAACTCATAGATCGAAAACAAACTGACAACGCCACGCTAAAATACACACGAAATTCTAATATATATTATCTAGTATATGCATTGTTAACTGTTTATTAAAGACTCATTATAATTTGGATATGTGTTTAAGTATGAGATTTTGAGTCAAATCTGTAAACATGATATTGACAGCTAGTGCCCCTTTAAGATTGTACGCAGGTATATATTTTAGAAATATATAATTTAAAATTGATGCTATAAGTCTGAAGAGCATTAGTGAAGGAACAAAATAACCTACCAATATTGATAGGTAATGGAGCTCCTTTTCGAGATATCTAATTTTGACTTATACCTTATATTTGCATTGGTATTATTTGGGTCTCAAAATGAAAGAAGAGAAATCTAGAACCTGCTTATATTTTGGTAAATGACCTTTTATGGGCTATTGAAATTTTATATGAAAAAATGGGTGCTATGGGGCGAAATATTTTAACCTATATCGTAAGAATAAAAACAAAGAAATCCGAACATTTGACTTAAATTCCTTAACCTCACCTAAGTATATCCTTAAGCCTGGATTTTGAATATTTCTACTGTCATTTGATAAAGTCATGCTGATTATAAGGTGCACAGTTTTCTTCGCTTTCAAAATCTTTCTGTTTAGTCTGTCTTGGATTTTATTAATACAACCGGAAACAACATGTG
This sequence comes from Mytilus coruscus, assembly GCA_017311375.1. Classification (NCBI taxonomy): domain Eukaryota; kingdom Metazoa; phylum Mollusca; class Bivalvia; order Mytilida; family Mytilidae; genus Mytilus; species Mytilus coruscus. The sequence goes on from JAASAO010001774.1 coordinate 57,941, forward strand.
AGATGGAATTTAGTAGTTTCAATCGACGAAGTTGGAGTGTGATTATGACCTATGTATAAAGCAAATCCCAAATACATCGGTGTTTAACATAGGCCGAACGTACAGATTAGGTAATAAGTAACAGGTGACATATACTAATGGTATCGGAATCGGATTCGACCCAAAACATGTTAAATATTGGTAATGTCAATTATCATATGTGAAAAACAAAAGGGCCTGGAATCATGTAATTTTTAATCAACACCATTGTCCTTTATTAGTTATATATAAAGTTGAATACTTTGATTAATCGTTATTACGTCATACTGGCTAGCAAATTGGACCTTGTTATTCTAGTAGTATAGATATAATAAATCTAACCAACTATACTTTTAGTTCAACTATTGGATGGAAAACTAATTGATAGGCAAAAATTTTGATATTGATTTAACTGTTTTTGGACAAGGAAAATCTAATCAATCATTTGGGACACGTACATGAAGAATTATGCAAAAGTTAAACAAGTTTATGTGCTCTCAATCCTCTTTTGCACGCCTTCATGACATTATTTCCCAAATTAAGGTGCGTCTGTATCACTTCTGTATAAAAGTTTCAAGCACTTTCAGAATCGTCATTCTGCAGGGTAGTTCAGAACTAATTCATCTCCGTACCTATTAAGGGAGGGTGACCAATTATAGAATTTTAATTTTTCAAATATTTTCTGCAGTATAAGATCCGTTTTTTCATCCGTTCGCCAAACATGTGTTGGAAGTGACAATGCTTACATTTGAAGTCACCTGGTGATGGAAGCCACATGCCAGATTCAACTCATTTCTGTATTCAGGAACTGGACATGGCTACAAAGTTGTAAACAGAAAATAAGAAATTTTTACGATCAACCAGCCATTATGAAAGAGGCACGTAATGATAAAATAGCGAAAATCAGAATCAGAAAAATCAGAAACTAAAAACTAGAATAAGAGCAAGAGGTGTACATTTGGTTCTAGAAACCTGTCTAAATGCACGTGATGTCTGTAATGTCCGTTAAGACATCAGTTGTGTCTGATCATTTCGTGTGTACATGTACATTGTAGGACAAGCGGTTTTCAAACTTATATTCTTAAAAATGTAATCAGCAATATTAGACATATGTACAGCTAGATTTTCAAATCAGTTGTTTTCTCAAACATTACTTTGTACTTAAAGAGATATAAGAAGATGTGGTATGAGTGCCAATGAGACAACTCTCCATCCAAGTCAAAATTTATAAAAGTAAACCATTATAGGTCAAAGTACGGTCTTCAACACGGAGCCTTGGCTCACACCGAACAGTAAGCTATAAAGGGCCCCAAAAATTACTAGTGTAAAACCATTCAAACGGGAAAACCAACGGTCTAATCTATATAAAAAACGAGAAACGAGAAACACTTATGAACCACATCAACAAACAACAACTACTGAACATCAGATTCCTGACTTAGGACAATTATATCAATTAAATCTAGTTGTCCATTTTCAAATAATGTCGGCCTTTGTAGTGTACCTCTAAAATTTCTGTTCCCAAATTTTGTTTGCAGATAAATCAATTAATAAACTGTATTTTTCATTTTTTTTTCTTTAGGGGAGGGGGGGAGTAATTCTATCAAAACCTTTCCTTTTATTACGTCACATTTCAACACATTTTTGTTAAATAATTTAATTCTATTTCGTATTTAATGTCATATATCTATAAGGGCACATACCATACAAATCTATTTGAGTGTCTATTAATCAGGGGAAAAAACGATCAAAGCAATTACACAAATATAATTATACATTGCCTTCAAATGTCATTTTAATACATTATGGATCGTAAATACATAAAATGGTTATGCTGAAAAATAACGCAATATTTCGCTTGACCAACTAGCTTCATCTGGGTTGCAGTTTTCTGTTGATATGTATAATATATGCGTTTCATTGATCAATTCTAGCCAAAAAACAACAATAAAATATTTGCAACTATATTCATATAATGAAACAAATATATTTATTAATAGAAAAAAGGATCTGACGTATCCACTTATTCCACAAAATCAGTACATGCACAGAAAACAAAATAAAAAAAAAAGCATAGGAACAGCACTTTTATTGCTGTTCTTCATCATAAAGTCACAGTGAGTTCTTGAAAACGGAGAGGAAAAATTCTCGCCTCAATGCAAATTTAAGACGGTCCCTTGCATTGGCTTGAGCGGAATTCTTTGCAAAAATAATTTGGATAGGCTTTGTAAAACACCAACTAATCAGGCACGTTCAGAAAAAAAAAACATACTGTAAAGTAGTACATATTTAAAACAAAATAGTTTCTACGTACTGGTGTGAATCTTAAAATATGTAGTATATAAATTAGTAATTAATGTATCAGATGAAAGGTGAAAGATTGGTGATCCTTTTAGAACACACCATTTCCCGATAATTTTAAACTATACAAAATGTATTACTGAATTCTAAAGTAAAGGGCATATATAGCCTGTTTCCCAGATAGAAGGTGGTGCCTGGTTTGGTGTATCAGGACATAATAAATGTTCGATTTAGGGTGGTATAAATGAATTGGATATTATTTTAAAAAATCACTTAACCAGTTAGTACACTATATTTATAACAATCATATGTACCTGTATGTCTCATTAATATATATCCTTCTTTATATTTGTATATAATGTCTCATAATATGAATTTAAGTGAATTAGATTTTGATTTATCCATTGAAGAGCCAGTATTCGCTTTATAACATACATAAGGTATATTGAATAGATTATATAATACAAATTAAAATATGATATTTTTCAACAAATTACAATCTTAGCATTTGGTTCACAAATTAAGTTTTGAATGTGAATACATTAAAAAATTTAATAGAAACAATTAGGAAAATATGTCGCATTTATCAGATGATTAAAACATGTACAAAGCAGAACTAATTCAGGGCCATTAACATTCAAAGTGCATTGTTGCAGTGATGATTTAAAAATAAAAACTTTTGATATGCGTAGACATAGGAGTATAGTAGATTTCTGATTCTTTATTTTTTACCATTAGACATATAAAAAAATCATCACATATAAAATCTGTTACGAAAATTTGAATATACAATAAACTCTTTTATAGACACTTCTGTGGATTTAAGGTCAGTTTTGTTTAGTACAAAATCTTAAAATCTTATCTACAAAGTACAAAAGAATGTTTATGCAGTAAACAATCTTACAAACACTGTTCTAAATCATATTTATTTTAAGTCTTCTTGTGAATATACAATTCTGTAACAAGTACAACTTATTAATATCTTATTTTTATACTTTCAGGCTTCTGGTGATTTAATGAAAGCCTGAAATAAAATAGCATAGTACTTTAATAGAAAAACAAGAAAAATGTATTATTACATTGGTAGCAATGAATTATATTGATTTCCCATTCAAATAAAAACCGATAATTTCACATGTGAAATAAACGTGGTTATTTCACTCTCTGACGTCATACAACAATAGGCGTTGTCAAGACGTCGATAACGTCGGATCAAAACAAATTGTGAATGCGTAGAAAAAAGATATAGTTCCTTACATTTTCTACATTAATTTCATTAAAAAAGCCATTTGCCAATGTAATAAAAAGAATAACTAATCAAAGAATTCAAATATCGAAAAATATTCAACTCGTGACCGAACAACACTGATAATTAACTCATGTGCTACGCGCATTCGTGAATTAATATGTTGTTCGGTCACTCGTTGAATATTTTTCTCTATTTGAATTCTTCGATTAGTCATTCTGTAATTATCAACCTGACAGATATGTGTTATTTAGTTTCCCTATTTACATGTTCTGTCATTGTTGTGTTTTGTATTTTTTATTTTTAGTTTTGATAATTTTGCTACGCTATAGATGATTATTAGTTTGTCATTTGGGCTTGTGGAAAATTGTCTCATTTGCAATCATACCACATCTTCTTTTTTATATTGTATTGGTTAAAACGAGAAGGTTAAAAAAAATCTACAATGTCCTGTGAACTTTTTATTTCAGTAGAATGTTGCTCTTCGATTAATAAATAAGAAACTGACATTTTGACTGCGAAAACTAAAGCAGTCGCAAACGAAGAGTCATTATGAGCACATAAATACATGTATGTGACGGTTAATTTTTAATATTTCTAGGTGTAATACCTCCATTGAGTTTCCCCTATTAGTCTTTGATAAATTAGCACGTTTCAAAAATTGTGCAGAATTCATCTTTATTTCAAATAAAGAAATACTTGGGCATGCGTAGCGCATGAGTTAATTATCAGTGTTGTTCGGTCACGAGTTGAATATTTTTCGATATTTGAATTCTTTGATTAGTTATTCTTTTTATTACATTGGCAAATGGCTTTTTTAATGAAATTAATGTAGAAAATGTAAGGAACTATATCTTTTTTCTACGCATTCACAATTTGTTTTGATCCGACGTTATCGAAGTTTTATCCTGTCCAGTACTAGAGGCAAAATTTCATTGTATATAAAAAATAACCATCAATGGAAGTTTACCAATCAAATTTTTAATCCTTCTTTTCCGGTGTACATGCTGTAGTAACCAAGTAACCATGTAACCATGTACCTCAAGTTTTCAAAATAGTATATAGGAACACCAAATTGAAACAAAATATGGTGCTTTAAAACACCAAAAATATATGTTTTTACTGCAAAGAAATGTGGGATTACTTTCCATACAACTGTCAAATTCAAAGAAATATTTTTTCGACCCTTTTTCGTAAACAACCGGATGTGACGTACTTTGATATGGTGGTAAAAAGTAAAATCAGGAAAATACTGAACTCCGAGGAAAATTCAAAATAGGAAAGTCCCTAATCAAATGGCAAAATCAAAAGCTCAAACACATCAAACGAATAGATAACAACTGTCATATTCCTGACTTGGTACAGGCATTTTCTTATGGTAGAAAATGGTGGATTGAACCCGGTTTTATAGCTAGCTAAACCTCTCACTTGTATGACAGTCGCATGAAAGTCCATTATATTGACAACGATGCGTGAACAAAAAAAAAAAAAAAAAACAAAAACCAGACATAATAGGTAAAAATGTCAAATATACAGTAGTCAACATTGTGTTATAATCTTAATCACTTAAAAAAATAAAAATATGTAACAAAGAAGCACAAAATGGCATATAGACCAAGCATATTAGCAAAAAATAAAGACAAGAATACACAAATTTGCCATAGTACAATAACACAATGACGGGATGTATAAATACAGAGCCACGTCATATATGTAACAAAGAAACATAAAAGGCATATAGACAAA
>JAASAO010000195.1:0-62572 GCA_017311375.1 Mytilus coruscus
CCAACTTTCGACCCGAGACCAAATGACGGTCGAAGTTAGCAACTATAGGTTACCGTACGGCCTACAACGATGAACAATCCCATGCCACAATGCAAGTTTTAAAAAACACAGAAAAGGTAAATATAAATTAGTTCAAATGAGAAAATAACGGCCATATTTATACTAGACAAACACGCTGAGCAGAATTTTTATAGTGCTAGCTCACTGGAGTAACTGTCCGCAGTTAGACATTTCATTCCACCCGGATAAATTATTCTGACTCAGAGCTGACCAGTCCTTGGTATTTCTCTATTACTCTGTGTGTTAGCAGCAAGTACCAATTTAGATAAAGTCTTTGGTTTGAACCGACCAGAGATCGAACCCCAATTCATGCGAGCACGCTACCAATTACGCCACAAAGGCGGTTCTACAATTATAGACGACATAGGCTGAGTGGTTGCAAGCTATATTTATCTAATTTGAACATTTTGTACAAAGGGATTTTTCTACATGTGCAAATCAGCTTTATTGGACTGGTGTTTTAAGAAAGAATTTTGTTGCAGATTGTTAACAAAACACAAATAACTGGCAACAAAAGTAAAAAGATGGTAGTAACTTTTCATTGTGAATAGTCCAACGATGGTAAAAATGTAATGTGTGCTGACTCGGGCAACACGTAATTTCAAGGAAGTATAAAACAGATTTACAAAAGATACGGAGCTTAAATTACGCTTCATTTTAAATAATCTAATCTTTAAGTAATAATATCACTCGTAAGTTCTAACCGAGTATGAAACAGAATCGTGTATTGCCTTAGCTAATATACTATTTTCGACAATTAATGCCATCCCCTGCATAACCTGATGCGCGTTAAGTATGCGGGGTTACATTATATTTGTATATAACAAGTGTGGACACAGATGAATGTGGATAGTATGTTTGGATGTTTGACAGTATTTTATATGACAAAAGGAGTTCCATGTTTTTCCTATATGGTGTTATTAACTGTGTTGTACGATGACAACCAACCTGAGCATTAGGAGTGTTGTTTATTTAATATTTAGATTTTATGTTCAAGACGGGCATGGAAGAGACACTAATTGCATTAATTACCAAATGATTATGATAGAATATTTTCCAAATCTTTGATTTTGGATACATTTTGTAGCTAGGAGAGCAACACATAATAGGTTCATTTTTTCAGGTGATTTTTTTTTAAATGGGAGATGATATCTGAGAACATGATATCAGGAGGCTGTAACTCAGTGGTTGTCGTTTGTCTATGTTTTACATAATATTTGTTTTTTTCGTTTATTTTGTGTACATAAATGACTATGCGTTATGGGCTTTGCTCATTGTTGAAGGCTGTACGTTGACCCGTAGTTGTTAATTTCTGTGTCATTTTGGTCTGTTGTGAGAATTTTCTCATTGGCAATCATACCACATCTTTTTATATGTATTTGCTCACTATTTGTATGGTTCTATTTATATTACTTTGTGGTGGATTGTCAGTATCATTAGTAAAATATTTTGTTAAAATGTCGAAACTGTTTCTCAGATTAGAAGACATTAATTGGTTTTAGTAATGACAATGCCTGACATGATGCTTGGGGCTAGATGAGCTAGAAAGTAAACTTCTGTGTTGTTTTTTTATCAATTCTTTGATAACATCTCCTCCAAAGCTGACCAATATGAAAATGATATCAACAAAAAAACCTTTGTGAGCATGCTCCAAAGACTCATAACTGCTCCAAAAGTAATCTAATAGAATTTCAAGCATGTCAAGTGGGTATTATGAAAATCTACTTAATATGTCTTAATATCAAAAAGTTATAGTATTCAATATGAAAAGGTATTGCAAAATTATTCTCTTTTCAATTTTTTTTTGTTATATGGATACAAAGTGATACCAATACAGTATTTGTTGTGGTATGAAAGTGTAGTAATTAACATTTACTGTAACAATGTTAATTCACACAAATTAAGAAATAAACAAATGAATGAAAATGTTGAATATGTACAATGAAATATAGTTTTAGAAATCAATTAGGCCAGATAGGCCTTATAAATTTTGGTCTTTTTTTAACATACTGAATGACCAATTACACTCAGGACCAAGTCATCAGTAGGCAGTACAGATGTATTAAAACAACCTAGCATCATATTGCTAGTAGGGAGTGTAGCATTGTTGGGTAAATTTGTTCTTTTTTTTTAAATTTGGTTAATGGACAAAAAATGTTTGGTTCAAATCATAATAAAATGCTTTTATCTCCTTATTACTTACATTGTACATAGAATGGATACTACCCTGACAAATCCTTGTACATGAGAGTTGTCTGTCAAATCTTTATTTCACAAAGAATGAATTGCATAACAATGAACTGAGCTCAAAGCAAAGCACTTAAATAATACACTTAGACAAAGAGCTCAATCCAGTGATATACTTTGTACTACATGTCCTTCATGAACATCCTATCCACCAAAACCATATCTCACAAACATGCCATACTACATGGTTGGATAAGAAGTCCTGAAAAAGACATGAATTTTATTATCATATTTTAATTATATATACACAGGTTAAAACTTTCACAAATTTGTGGTGAAATCATTCAGTATCTAGCAACTATCAATCTCTTCATGTACAAATTGATATAGGTTGATTGCCCCTCTGTCGAAATAAGAACATACCTCCATATCTACAACCAATGAAATACCACTCTAATAGACTAGCATTGAAATCCCAGTTTTCTAGATTCAAAATCCTGGCATCTGGTGAACTTTAAGACAATATTTCATGCTTGTCAAATGGACATATTATTAGCAGAACTTTTTTCGAAAAATTATGTCTGCACAATTTTAAGAGTTTGAATACTTATAACTTACTATAATTGAAACGTTGACAAAATTGAGAATGAATATGTGTTAAAATTCTGTATTGGATACAGCAATTTTATTTATTATTATTTTATTATAGATAGGATGCACTGTACACCATATTCTATATAATCATGTCTTTTAAGCTTTTGTTTTGTAATAATTTTTGTATTTAGTACTCATATACCCAAATAGACTTAAGACAACACAACATGATGGGTAAAATTCAGACTATCAATTACTTCTATATTATATAAAGCTATCTTCAATATCTATAATTTAATTTTTTTACCAAATCATTAATTTTTTTTTTCAAATCCCGCCCCACCCTCCCATTTATATATAATGGAAAGTGTCTAATGATGAGGGGGTGAGATGGCAAAGGGGTTGGGAAGTGAAGATTAGGTACCCCCTGTCCACCCCCAATAATTTGACTGAGTTAGTAATATTTTTGATTTTGTCAGCAAATTATTGATTTGATTTGTGTAATATTCCTTCAAAGTAGGAAATTTCCGTATTTGTTTGAAGTTTTCAGGCCTGGGTCATATCGAACCTTCGATCCAGCGTAGTGCAAACCAATGACAATTATCATGTCATTGATTCATTTGCGATTTAAACTAAACACAACAGAACAAATTGAAAAACAATGCATGCAAACTTTATAAATGTACCATCATAAAAATGCACACCTTTGTGTCGCTTAGCGGGGAAACAATCTGTGATGGAACGTTTAATCTTCAACAACGGAAGTTTTTAACGACCTTGACATGGCACGACTTTTGCATATACTCGATATCTCTCGGGATTTTCCAAATAAGTCTCTTTCGATGGATAACGGCCGCGTGTTCCGATAGAAATACAAACCGGAACCCTCAGACGTAAATAAAACCTAGATAATAATAAAGTTATGACGTATAAAATAATCGTATATGTAAAATATGCACCCAAATTTTTTTGGCTGATGACGATTGAACCGGCCAAAAAACTGCTTGAAACGGTCAATTTGGCCGGCGGCCGGTTCTTATGGAAAACACTGTAAAAGGCAACCATACAGCCTTCAAAAATAAGGAAAACTGTCCTGACATGAAAAGTATGCATCAATACAATTGAGAAGAGTTAAGGCCTGATTCACTATTCCACTAATAAACAGGTTAGAACTCTCCCCTCAAATAAAAAATAGAGGAGGGGAAATGTAGCCTTTAAACTTATAATAAGGGGATTCATTACCATAGAAAATACTTTTCTGAAAGATGATTCCACTTATTTTCAATAAATAATAAATATTGAAGTCTATCTCAGGCATCTGGGAACAGACTCAACATCAATTCTATACATATATAATATATTCCAAAATGTGGACAAACCTACATCAAATATTCTACTTGAATGACTTTAGTGGATGAGATAAAGTTACAAAGTTGCAGTGGTTATATACTCCAATGGCAGCCTTTCCTGCTTAAATGTCATGTGTAGAATGTGATATACTATTTTGGGTCTATATACTGTCCTTTATATTTATTAGGTCATTTTGACACAGCAAAATATATAGAAAATGTTAACTATGATCTGAAATTGAGTTCTTTTCGCAAAATAAACCCACTAAAACTAAACTTTGAATGCAAAAGACCCTAAATGGCTAACAGATATTGCTATAAAGAATAGTCCATGATGATTCTTGTTATTAAAGAGTTCATGAAATGTACACCCATTCTGACAGTTGAATGGACTAGAATGAGATAAGTTATATAAACATAAAGGTTTTTCGACAGTTGTGGTGTAAATTAAATCAGTTTTATTTTTGGTTGACATATTTAAGTATATATGTAGATCATTGGCTTTTCAACACATTGATATTTTACAATATCGATTATCTATTTATTGTTATATTGTTGGTATTTTTCACCTTCCTAAAACAGTTTTAACGCAACATGAACGCAAGCTTGATAGATCTTGATAGGGTGTCCTCACATATTTTGACGTTGCTGAAAAACTTTGGTTGACATATGTATCCCCTCTTCTCATCGATTTTCGTGCTATTAAGAATGCATACTGTTGTCTCAATTTCCATTGAAAAGGCATGCTTAGTACAAATTCATATGACGTACGAAAACATATGATCTGACCATATAAATGTACATGTATGTATAGGTTATCAGCTTTTCTACACATATTAGCCAGTAAGCCGCAATGAACCTATTATGGCGAGTGAGTGCAGCTAATGAGCTAAAATGAATCAAACTGTGTCCTCAGTGGTGGATATTTTAAGGATCTATATGAAGAAAACCTGATCATTTGTTTATCGTTCTATTACTGGCTTTTCACCTCCCTAACTTGGCCTAAGACAGTTTTTTCAGACGAAAGCAAGCTTGATAACTACTCCTCACACACATGTATAGATTATCGGCTTTTCTACATGAGTCATGAATATCGTAAAAGCAGGCCCGCAATGAACCTTTTCAGCGAGTGAGCCCAGCTAATGAGCTGAAATGCATCAAATTGTGTACTCAGTCACAGTTGGTGATATTTTAAGGTATCTACACAAAGAAAACCTGCTGATGTAAATCTCAGTGGCGGATCCACTTTTCATAAAAGGGGTGGCTGCTGACTGACCTAAGGGTCGCCCACTCCTGCATGCTTCCCAGTGGCGGACCTGGGGAAGGGTTCCGGGGTTGGAACCCCCCTTTTTTGGACGATCAATGCATTTGAATGGGGACACATAGTTGGAACCCCCCCTTTTGTCCTGAGTTGGGAACCCCCTTTTATAAAATGGCTGGATCCTCCCCTGCTTCCCTATAAAATCAACCAAATTTTCCCCGACCCCTGGATCCGTCTTTGTAACTGTTTATCGTTCTGCGTATTACTCTGATACTGGCTTTTTCACCTCCCTTACTTGGCCCTATATATACATATATATATATGTGTACAAACCTGACGTCAAACTCGTTTACTATAGAAGAAGAGACAAATAATTTCACATTAAATCCTGTAACATTACATCTAAAGATAATTATAATCCAAAGTTAATTATATTGCGATGTCAATGGGCTAAATTCCCGCGCAAATGTCATCACTGGGATAGACCAAAACGAATTTTAGGTTTATGTATCATTCATATTCCGATCAATTTACTCAGTTAAATAAAATATATGTGTTAACTATTTTTATATTGGTTTGGAATTTAGTTAATCTATCAGAAAAAAGGATTTATTTCTCGCAGACAGCCCTCAATACTATACACCAACTCGACATTGAAGCTAAAAATCCCTAAAACATAATAGTATATGGAATCGTCCAAACGGATTACCTAATATTGATATAGGTGAAATATGTAGATTCAGAATTGTGTACACAGAAATAAGATCAGAAATAAAGCCCAACGTAAGGTGAAAACAATAACACGACTGTATAAAATCATTGTTTATTAAATTTGCTTGCATAAGAACCATGAAGTTAAAATTTATAACGATTACGTTTATCCTGTCAACCCCTTTTCTTCATTGCATCAAGGCTTCCGTTGCTTTACATCGAGCAGCAATTCAACCAATCGGGGAATGTTAAGTTGGGACATACCTCTATTTTGGCAGCGTGATCTTTACATCGAGGCTTGCGTTGCTTTACACCGAGGCCACAGTAGTTCGACCAATCGGGGAATGTTTATTTGGGGCATGTGACCTATTGAACTGCAGGTTTTATAATATTTTAATCGAAATTGTAGAAAAATGAAATGTTGTTAGTACATACAAAACAGAAAATGATGAATACTTTTAGTAAAAGATAATTTGGATCCGGGTTCTGTGTATTCACATCATTTGTACAACTCTCCTTACTGATGCCATTTTTTGGAATTTCTGTGACCTAAATGGTTCGCGAAAATTAATATTTTATTATATATATAGTAATTAATAAAAAATGATGCTTTCCTAGTTTCTTTCCGAATGATTTATTAACAACAAAAAAGCACAACTATGAGGACATCCGAAATCCATAAAAGAATTCGGAATGGCCCATTGACACTCTAGTTAATGTGGGTTCACGCAAGACAAAATGCTCAAAACTACATATATATATTTACTTATAGTAATAAGTTTTACACATGGCATACAAGACATGCACATACTAGTATTTTCTTACTTTAATAAATTCAAATATTTTTTTTAATAAGTCTGTCCAAGGTAGCTACGGTTATCATTACACTTAAAGAAACAGTCAATGTGTATGCCAAACACTAAGATGCGAATTGTTGTTAGGCCAGACACTAGTTGGTCATTAACGAAAAATCAAATCAAAATCAAACAGATTTAGTACACTGTAATTTTTTTCTTATCCTCCATCTGCCATGTCTACTACAAATCATGCTGTATTTTATTGGCAGTTGGTCGTAGTGCAGTGTCAAAATGAACACATTTTTTTAATACAACCATGACATTTTCTGGTATATCTGAACCTTGAGCTACTTGTGACACTTCTTGTTTTATCTTATCTTTGATGGCTGCAACAGGATCTAACTCATCATCAACCGACCATGCATCTTTTTCGGTGAAAAACTCGATAAAAGTTACACCTAGTGACCATATGTCTGTAGACGGGGATGTGTTTTCTTGCCGGAGCAAACATTCTGGTGCCATGTAAGCCGGGGATCCACTAGTACTGCCTACTGCTGTTGTCGTGGCTGCACCAACAGACTTCAATCTGCTTATTCCCATGTCACAAACCTTTGTTGTTAAGCAACCTTTTCTAATTAATATATTTCCCGGTATAATATCGTGATGAAGAACCACTGGTTCCAAAGAGTGCATATATGATACAGCCTGGACCACTTGTTTCATGATATGTGGTTTGTCCCTAGCTTTGATATCCATATCAAGCTTTGTTTCTTCACTGAAAATAGCATCCTCCATATTGCATCCCATGATAAACTCATGTACGAGATAAACTGTAGTGTCGACTCGAGCAACAGTCAAGAACTGAATAATGTTCGGATGACGTAATTTTGAGTTAATGTTAATTTCTTTTTCCACCGTACGCAGCATTGCAGTTTTTGCCCTCTTCTTGATTGGAATGGCCTTGACTGCAAATTCCAATCCGGTCCACTTCCCTTTATAAACGGTTCCGAAGGCTCCTCTTCCTACAATGGAGGAGTAGTCTATATTAAGGTCTTCTATAATAACCTCTGGAACAGCAAAAGGGTGTTGATTTGTGGCAATCTTCTTTTCTATTTTATCTTCCTTAGTGAAACCTTTTCTATACTTGTCGACTGTAGAGCACTGTTTGGTGATGTAGTAGTTATACTAGGCGATGGATGGGAGCAACCATTAGATATTGTTTTTGTTATGGAGCCACTGGTTCTTTCATCGATATCTGATAAAGCAATAATTTGCACGGCTTTTGACAATTGTTTTATATCAGCAAACGAGACTTCGCATGAATATATCCCAGGTTCTGTAACCACAATTATGTTCATTGATCCACTGCTGATCATGACGTTATCCTTGAACCAAGTATACAGAACATTCTCTGTGGTGCCAATTACTAGTCCTATCAAGAGGTTGTCTTCATCGTACCCCCAAATTTCAAGAGCTTCGTGAATGATTATACCATCTATGTTGACTCCGGCTGAGGGATATCGGGTCGTCTTCTTCAGTAATCCGTCTATTCTTTCAAATTGTGTATCTATGAAATCTTTCTCTCCAATTTGCATTCTGCAAATAGAAAATCCACTGTCGCAAGGATTGTAAACTAAGATACGTCCTAGTCCTAGGACAGCTTCGTTGACACGGCCCCCGTTCCAGTCAACAAGTATCTTTGGACGGAATCATACGGAATCATCCGAGACCCACGGAATGCTGCTACATGATCGAAGATCGACGAAAGTCGATTAAAGGGTCACAAAATTTCTTGGACAATCTTGCCGTAGCTTACCTTCAATTACAAAATATGTTCGACCTTCCTTAATCCAACCATCTGCAGGTGTTTTGAAAATTCCGTTAGAAGCAGTGATGACTATCTGTTCTGATATTTCATCTGAATATGCCAGAGCTGTTGCTGCGGGAAATGCTTGAACTAAAAATATATATATATAGAAAATATAAATAAAAAACTTAAACAACACATGTTTCAGTGTTTGGAAAAAATAAACTAGAGGCTCTAAAGAGCCAGTGCCGCACACCTACATTGTAGGTCAATGTCCACCTTCAACACTCTCCAACATTGTGGATTAGAATAGAGAATTATTGACAAAAATCAGTTTCTCTCGATTTATCTTCTTTATTTTTGCCCAAACACAAAAAGGATAAAAAAAATATCTTTATTTCATAAGGGCAATCAGTTTGATAAAATGTCTACTAATACTTTTGGCAAAATATGAGTTAGTTATAGAGTTTGTTTTGATCATCTTTTTTATTTAAAGTGTCTATATATCTTCTGTATTTTCAAGATAATAGGCAAAACGCAAACAATTGGTAAAAATCATTATTAAAGAGCAATAAGCCCAATAAGGAATCGTTTGACGATTTCGGCCGTGACATATTTGAAGATCTTGTCTTGCTTATAAATTTTGCAATTATTTAAAGTGTTTATCTATCTATTATAGTTTTCAAGATAACAGACAAAAACACTAAAAATGGGTAAAAATTATCATGAAAGAGCTATAAATCCAATAAGGAGTTGACAGACAATTTCGGCCATAAGGCTTCTATGTAGATCTTGTCTTGCTGATCATTTTTCTTTATTTAAGTTTCTATATAGCTGTGGGCCAGGTACACTAAAGACGGTATTTAACGCCATAGCCATATTCACTGGAATTCCAACTATAGAAACCCTTTTTTCTCTGTAACTGGAGATCTTGTCCCTCTCGCAAATATACCGTTGAAAAAATGAAAATACTGTCACAAGATTGTCACCAAATCACTTTAAGTTAATTCAGTGGTCTTACTAAAAAATATCAAATTTAGAAAAGAAATTTTATCGTGAAATGTTGGAACATGTGTATTTTACCGTTACGGTAACGATTTGGGGTCACCGATGATATAATTAAAATAATCGATTCTCTTATTTTGTATCGAACACATAGGGGAAATACGTGTATGAAGATTTTGGTAATTTTAGTTGAACAAAAAGAAAAAAAAATAGTAGTTTACTCTTCTATATAGTCTGGGATCCTGACACAATATTCTCAATACCGTAAGCGGACTTCCGGTTCAAATATATTTGAATTGAAGCTTGCAAAATCGAAAATATTTCATCAGGATTCCAGGTCACTCTTCTATTATGCTTTTAAAATATTTTACAAAAAATTAAGTTTCAAAGTATACAAAATTATCTTATGTAATAATCCCCCACCTTTATAGCCTTTTCTGTAGAATTTTGGATTAACCTATTTTTAAAGATATTGCATATAACGGAGTGAAATTTATTCTTTAGGTCATGGAAAAATAAATACAATTTCTTCGAAAATAAAATATTTGTATATTTTATAGATAAACAAAACCAAATCATTTAAAAATTGTTAACTAAAAATGCTGGTTTACCCCTATATTAACCTAAATTATCTTAAATTTTTCAAAGTTGTAAAGTAACGCTAGATTAAAGTAATGTTCTTCGGACTTGCTTGCCCTAAAATATTTTTATAATTTTAAAAATATTTTATAAAATAAAATAAAATAAAACTCTCCGCCTCGCTGTTAAGTATTTTTAGCCCAAGTTTGTTTAATATTAAAAATATCGCTTGTTTCATAAACAAATTACACGAATTTCAACAAACAACAGTAAATAATAAGTATAATACAAATAAACGTAAACAATTTTTATCAATTTTTAGGCTTGGTTCATATACAGTTACAGTAAAATACGAGTAAACACAATTTAAAGTTTGTACCTATCCGTAACAGTGAACGCCGCCTTTTCATTTGTTGCTTCCGTCTCGTTTGATTAGTTTTGATATACTAGTACGCGAGATATCTATTCAGTCGCTGCATTTTGTTATCTTTTCCTGTGATAAGATGTTTCATTTCATTGGTCTAAAAGATTTTAAAACTTAGAACTCTCTTCTGATTGGTGATGCTGGATATAGAATTCCGAATCTCGAATCTCGAAATAAAGATATTGAATCTCGAATCTCGAATTCCGCATTTCGAACTTCGGATATTGGATCTCGAATTTCGAATATCGAATCTCGCATGATCCTTCTGGGTTTTCGTAACTTTCAGAGGGATCAATAGCAATACTACAAATTATAGTTGGGTATTGTTAATACTAATTAAATAATCTGCAAAGACATTATTGCGTGAACCCCTAAGGGTTCACGCATATTAATTAGTTAGAAATATAGTCTATGGAGGAATATTCGGAAGCTAATTACTAATTAAATAATCTGCTAAGACATTATCTTTATCATTACAAGATAAATGCAAATGAATAATTAACCATTTCTTGATAGAACAAATCTCTAATGAGATATGAATTAGATTAACTTCACAAGCAGGTCAACATTTATTATATAACTTTGGATATAATATAAACATCTGTTCTTAAATAACTTAACAATTGGACATTCTTTCGGACATTTTGATATTTGGCTATAATAACTAAAGTTACGTTGACATAGCATCAGCGCGTACTGCTATATAAGCTTGATAAAGAGCTGGCTCGCCAAAATGCGAACCTCTCCTTAATAGGTAAGTTCAGGACTTTTAAAAGTTTAATAACACTTTGATAATTAATATAATTGATATAGATTAATCTAAAGTTATTTTAGAAAGTATTTGCTGTTTTAATATTTAGAAATTAATGGAAAATGTATATCTAATTTTATTATTGTTCTTCAATTTGTTTTATCGTTCAGATTGTATTTTATCTTGTATTGTTATTTCTTTTTCTTTATTAATAAAAAAAATGCGAACCTCTCCTTAATAGGTGTCAGTTGATTCCGGCCTGTCTCTTCAGCGACAGCAATGCCTTATAAACCATCATAGGTATTGTTCCCAGCTAGTTTCCCCCAACATGTAAAGATCCAGACCCAGATCTCACAGGAGTAGTTCTTCTGTTGAGAGTCTTAGGGAAACGCACAACAAGCAGACAATGCTATACTGCACAAAGATATCAACACCATTAATTTTTATTACAATAAATGGTGGCGGACCTTAAAAGCTGACACCGGACATCTTTTGGAGATGAGGAATAGAATAAACTAGAGACCAAGCGACATGCTCAAAAGTCGGATAAATCGTTCTGGAATATATACAGTTGGACACCACTTTTAAATTTCGGACAGTATCTTTTGTTTTTTAAATCAGTGATGACTTTTTGTGACATTAATGAAGATACATGATAATGCAACGATAACAACAATTCATAGGATATCAAAGAATATTATTAGCGCTCTGGAACATTATAATGCATTATTGTCAAAGACATCAAGCACATTTATCATCATTTGTGACACTTAGAACTATAAAGTTATATTGTTGTGTATTTCTGTTAGAAACATAGTATTGTCATCAGCTGTAAGTAAATCAGAATGAAATATTTAATTCATATAAAACATAAATGTTTATTTAAGATTTTCGGATATGAAACACAATGTTCATTTTCATATTCATAAATCGTATAATGTTTCATATCTGTAAATTTGTAAGCAATAATTTACACTAAAATTGTGTTATGAAATAAATTTCTAAATAAATTTTGATAAAATGTTGTAAAGTTTAATTATAAAATTCATTATTTCATTGAATAGCTTTGCAGAAGAATAATAATTCATGCACATTTTCGTTTGTTTTTCAAACGCTTGTCAATTATTAATTTGCCTACAATCATTTCAATGTAAAATTTCACTTCATTCTTAGGACTAAAATGTATATAATGATACATAACATTTCCCATAGCCAGTAAGTGAAATATTTGGAACAAGAATAGGATACGTCCTGTTGCCATCATATAAAGGAAAAGTAGAATATATATAATAAGCATAGATGTAAAAAAAAAAATAATAATAATACAGATAGAAAAAATAGATAAATGAGCACATAAATGTATAAATAAAGGCTACCTAAAGCAGGGACGCCTCAGTTACCCGTCAGTAGGGTTGAAAAAGTATACTTAAGCATAGGCTACCTCAGAAGAAGGAACGCCACAGACGGATTTAAATATTTACTTAGAAATTGTAAAAGGTAATATTTTCTGTTCAAAGTTTTATTTCAATGATTTCATCGTAATTCATAATGTTTTACAACATTTTGTTGAAACAATTATATATCTTTTATAACAATTCAAATAGTATCAATGTTTTATTAATGCTTAACTGTAAATATGGTATAGACAAAATATCTTCGACAAAATCAAATTCGAAGTAACCATCATAAAAATAAAGAGCAAGTAAGATCGATAACATAATGAAAATATTATTATAATAATTAACAATAATACTATAGCATGGTCAATAAAATGCATCGGATAAATTCTCAAAAGAAAAATATTGAAACAAAATGAAAAAATAGTAAAATTTTAAATTAAGACTAGGTCCATTTTTGTTCCTCTTTTCGTTATGTATAAAAACATTTTTCTTTCATAATTGTCAATTTTGTTCATAAATTGCACTTTAATCTTTATCTCGTTCACTATATTAATTTGAGGTTTATACATGGACACTAATTATTTACTATAAGTTAATAATTGGAAGTTAACTCTATAGCACAAATTAATCTAGTAACAAGATTTTTATGTCTTAAACCTGAGGACAGGTTTTTGGAAGGAAAAGCGTCTATTGTGACGGAATATTTGATAGAACTGTACAACAAACTAGGTCGGAAACTATTACTTCACTTTCAGAGGAATCAATAACAATACTACAAATTATAGTTGGGTATTGTTAATACTAATTAAATAATCCGCTAAGATTATTGCGTGAACCCTGAGGGTTCACGCATAATTAGTTAGAAATATAGTCTATGGAGGAATATTCGGAAGCTAAATTATTCTTCATTCGGAACACTTATTCATCTTATCTGTATTAGCCTCCTGCAATTAAGAGTACCACCATACGGGGGTATCTGAGATATTTAAAACGTCGCAATAAAGAAATTGTCACAAATCGCTTATTCTCTTATCTGATATATGATAATAAACTAAATGTATCTATAGATCACTTTCAAACATGTATGTTAAAGCTATATTTATGCATCGTAAGTGTTTACTTGAGCAAAGTTTACAGTTGCAACGTTTGATAAACAAGTGAAAGTTAAATGGTCAAGATTTAACGACCTATGGAATCGAACATCAGTGCCAGATATTAATGGTGTTGTGGTTTCTACATAATGAGTTATAGTAGGCTTTGAGATTTGTTGATTTGTAACAATAAATTTTATGCACATGTCATTTTGACAAATCAGATAAACAAAAATGTCCGTTTCAAAAACTGAAAATAAAACAAATAAAATAAAGACTGTTTGTTAATATTCCCAGGAAATAATCATATTCTTAATAATAAAAAATATATTATATACTTTTTTAAATAAGGAAATAGATTTAACAATTGCATGTTAATCTTTCATGAGGTCTTCAAAAATTATGTTATGCAAAAGAAAAAAATACAAATACACAAAACAATTAACTCTAGATTTTTACACTGAATAAGCAAACAATGGATTCTGTAAACATTTGAAAGTTAGAAAAAGAGTGTATTTGATCTTAAGGTCGGGTATTTGTTTAAGCAATTATATATCAATATAAGAATTAAGATTGAAAATACATAATATACTGAGACCAACATTATTTTAATAAATATATCTGAATTTATGAAATTGTGTTTTAAAATTAAAAATTATTATGAAATGCGGTTCCTTCAACCAACATACGTAATAAATCTCAAGACTTTAAACCGTTTTTGCTAACTAAATAAATGCTTGTTGCCTATAATTCAGAATTTTATCAGTGTTTCGGGATTTTTTGCTTAAAATTGTTTAAGCATGGGTCCCTTTTCAAAAGTCTCCCAACTACTACCTCGCAAGGTATTCTTGTTGGCATGTGTTTATATGCTTTTTTGACCTCGTGTGACTCAATTTTATTAATGAAATCTTTTGTATCTCGAATGTAAAAGTTAAGCCTCTTCAATAATGCTTTTATAATTAGATCAAGAAATCTCTCAATGCGTCTCGTGGGAGAGTTACACTTATTGATAATTGGTCGGTAAGGAACATTTAATGTCTCCTACTATCTGACCAGTTCGCAATGCCTCGTTAATTATGTCTAGATTTATTTTATGAATTTTTGAAAGAAGGTACATGTGTCCATGTTTTGAATCATTATCATTCTTTAAGAAAGTATACGTCTGGGAATCCATTTCTTTTTATGCCCCCTACGTAGCGGTGGGGCATTACGTTTTACCCTTAACTGAGTTGGTTTCCGTTCTCTAACTTAAGTTTGCCTCAAACAAATGTTATGAAACTTATACACAATGCTTATTACCACAAAATACAGATCAAGTTTGAAATTGGTGGCGTCACGTTAACCGTTCTAGAGTTATGCCCCTTTTCAAATGAAAATTGCTGAATTTTTCACTTCCATTCTCTAACTTTAGTTTTCCTCAACCGAATGGTATGAGACTTATACACAATGCTTATTACCACAAAACACAGATCAAGTTAGAATTTTGGTTGTGTAACGTTTACTGTTCTTTAGTTATGCCCCTTTACAAACATAAACGTTTCCGTTCTCTTACTTAAGTTTGCCTCAACCATATATGATGAAACTTTACACAATACCTGTTACCACAAAACTCAGATCAACAAATTTGGGTAGCGTCACTTTTACCGTTCTTCAGTTATGTCCCTTTAAAACTTGATATGATATGCAAGCAGGGGCATCATGTGTGTCCTATGGACACATTCCCTTTTTATTTTCATCTCACTTTATAATTAACACCACTCTCATATTGTCATGATTTACAATAATTTAAAAAGAAAATATCATCCTCCACACACATGGCCATGAAAGCACTGAGATATAATTTTAATTTAGTTGAATTAATAAATAGCATAAAAAGTTCTAAGGTTCACGTATTGTCTTTTTTTTTTAAAAGCAACTTGTCTTTATCATTACAAGATTAATGCAAATGAATACTTAACCATTTCTTGATAGAATAAATCTCTAATGAGATATGAATTAAATTAACATCACAAGCAGGTCAACATTTATTATATAACTTTGGACATAATATAAACATCTGTTCTAAAACAACTTAACAATTAGCCTAACTTTCGGACAGTTCGATATTTTGCTATACTAATAAAGAAAGTTACGTTGACATAGCATCAGCGCGTACTGCTATATAAGCTTGAATTAAAGCTGGCTCGCCAAAATGCGAACATCTCCTTAATAGGTAAGTTCATGACTTTTAAAGTATAATAACACTTTGATAATTAATATAATTGATATAAATTAATCTAAAGTTATTTTAGAAAGTATTTGCTGTGTTAATATTTAAAAATGAATGGAAAATGTATGTCTAATTTTATTATTGCTCTTCAGTTTGTTTTAAATTGTATATTATCTTGTATTGTTACTTCTTTTTTCTTTATTAAAAAAATGCGAATCTCTCCCTAATAGGTGATAGTTGATTCCGGCCTGTCTCTACTACATCGACGACAATGCCTTAAAGCATCCCAGGTATTGCAACCAGTTAGTCTCCCCAAAATGGAAAGGTTTAGTTTCTACTCTCACAGAAGTCGCTCTTCTGTTGAGAGTAAGAGAAAGGAACACAAAGATGGATCATGTCATACTGATATGAACATTGTTATTTATTTAATACAATACTTGACTTAAAATTATTTCTTTGATTTAGTGTACGTCATAGGTTTTACTTAGCGCTTAAATTATATGTTTCATATCTAAATGACATACTTGTTACTTAACTCGAAATTATTGAATTCTTTGATGAAATAAAGATATATATGTATATATCATAGTAACTGTTACACTTTTATTTTCAAAATTGGAGTATGTTTTGACTAATAACACAGTACTTTGAAATAATCGATGATATAACCTATATCAAACAAACAAACAAAAAAATCTACCAAAACATTACAAACGTTATTTACTCATACAGCTTTCAAACAACAGAAAAAAAATTCTAGGGAGCGTCATTCAATTGTCTATATATACGTCTCTATATAGAAGGGCCGAGTTGTCTTATAAACGGTTCGTCATTTGTATACTCAAAATGGGCATCAAGACACGATCTTTTTCATTAGATCATTTATTTCGGCTAAAGTCTAATGTTATACTTAGTCTGAGTTGGCATTATAGACGGTCCGAGTTGACTAATTAGTTGGTCCGATTTGACTGCATTCGTTAAATCAGGGACTTTTTTAAATTGCAACAGTCAATGAAATCCGTAATTACAAATATTACCCAGAATGCAATATTATTGAATATGTATTTTTACCACATCTATATATGATATATTGCACATAAATTTTATTTTTTGAATATATATATATAGAAAAATATTGCATGTATATTTGTACGTTTAGAACATAAATTTTACTCTTTGAATATAAATAGAAAAATATTGCATATATATTTGTAAGTTTTGAACATAAGATTTTATTTTTTGAATATAAATAGAAAAATACTGCATATATATTTTGTAAGTTTAGAACATAAATTTTCATTTTTGAATATAGATAGAAAAATATTGCATATATATTTGTAAGTTTTGAACATAAATTTTTGGAATCAAATTTTTTAGTATTGAAACGTTTGACGTGCCATAGCAGACAAGGAATTACAATGAGTTTATTAAAACGCTCATTAATCAAATTCTAGTACTTGCTTTTTTATCATAATGATTGCTGAAAAAAGGACGATATATGCTTATATTTTTGTTAAAAAATAAAACATCATAGAAACCCCCTGTTACAAAAGATGAAGCTATTTTTTTAAAATATTACATTAAATCGTTGCACCTATCCTTTCACACTCAACTTTTTCTCAGCGGTTGCAAAGCACTCTTTCTAAATCAATTTAGTTTTGAATCAGGATGACATAGTCACAATAGTATAGTAAACAGTCTTTTGATGTTCTAAGACATGTCATAAAACTATGATAATGTAAATAAACTCATCATAGATACCAGGATGTGAATTTGTATTTGCGCCAGACGCACGTTTCGTCTACAAAAGACTCATCAGTGACTCTCGAATCAAAAAAGTTAAAAAGGTCAAATAAAGTACGAAGCTGAAGAGCTTTTGAGGACGAAATATTCCTAAAAGTTTTGCCAAACCAGCTAAGGCAATCCATTCCTGAGGTAGAAAAGCCTTAGTATTTCAAAAATTCAAAGTTTTATGAACAGTTAGTTTATAATGATGACCATATCAATGATAATTCATGTCAACACAGAAGTGCTGACTACTGGGCTGGTGATACCCTCGGGGAATAAAACTCCACCAATTTACACTGTTCAAGCATCACCGCACGGTCAAACTTTGTACAACAAAAAGCAGATTGGACATTAGTGACAATTTGCCCTCAACGACCTTCAGAAAGCTTTCATTAGAATTATTTCACACACAAGTAACTGTATTTTCTAAACAAAACAAAAATATTAATTCAATTTATTTGGCATTGAACATGTATAAATGAAGCCACGGATTCATAACCTTAAAAAATGGTTCACTAACGGTTGATGAAATGTAGAAAGTCTGAATAGAAATATAAGAATTATGTCCAGTACGCCTTTAAAAAACGGGCTCTATTCGAAAATTTTGAAATGTTTCAGTGATGTACTTGTTTTGTGTGTAAAGAATTTATGTGGTCAATTTGAATCAGTTGGATTTTCAATGTTAATCAAAGATGTGTTGGGTTTTCTTCATTTTCTTAAATCTATATCATTTAGCTTATATTTGTTTTGTCTGCAGGATTAAGGAGCCGATATTTATTTTAATTGTGTTGGTGAAGTAGCCCCTTTTCTTGTTAATTGTTCATATACAATTGATATTTTTTAAATGTATGTTAGCCAAATTGGAAACATGAAAAAACATTTTTTTCCAGTTCATTGCACCTGCACAACATTGTAAAATATTGATACATATTATATTTTGTCAAGTTTATTGGTGAAAAAAAGAAAAAAGAGAAAAGAAGATAAATTACTGTGTGAAACATGTGGTTTATTCTATTTCATGATTACTGTGTTGATGTATTTTTACAAACATATTATATTGAAAATCACAAGTTAATTATTCATATATAGCTGTATTGCACAGATTACGAAGAGAGTGGCTTCCTTCCATCAGTAAAAAAAGTTAAACCATTTGTAGACATACAGTAAGTTGAAAATACTGAAGTTTATTACTAATTCAACTGTACAGAATTATGAAAGCATTCTTTATATTTATTTAATTACCTTTTATGCAATTACATGTTGTTCTATCAGTAATATAGGTACCAGTCTTGTATTACAACTCCAGTTTCCGGTGCATCAAAACATGGAGTGAAACAAAATAGTCCATTTTTTCTAAATTTTTTCTGGACTCAATTTTTCAGTTTGATTAAAGGTTTATGCTGAATTGAAGATATATATTTAGATTTAAAAAATATT
The DNA here is from genome assembly GCA_017311375.1 of Mytilus coruscus. NCBI lineage: Eukaryota > Metazoa > Mollusca > Bivalvia > Mytilida > Mytilidae > Mytilus > Mytilus coruscus. The sequence goes on from JAASAO010000195.1 coordinate 19,451, forward strand.
GCATCTTTTTGGGATATCAAACCAGGAAAGTGGAAGGATATCATGTTTATTGTAAGTGGTGCGGGCCTAGTAAAAACAGCAAACAGAAAGTAGAAAAAAATAGTTTTGACTTCAGGGTTTCATAACTTTTTATTCTTCGTGGCATGACCCACTTTTTTTTAGATTAAATCACAATTTCACATTACTACATACATGATATGTACATGATTTTTTTTCTATGAAGCATTTTATTTTTAAAAAATTTCAAAGATCAGCTGTTTTGCATGTAAGCCTATGGAGCAGTCATTTACAAGACTGCAACCTGCATAGGGAAATTTTGCACATGTTCACTGCAAGGAAGTAGCTCATGTGGACTTTGTGTGCCCAGAATGACAAAACATCATGATTTAAGTACTTTCTAAGAAATAAAAATCATGGGGTATCAAGTTACACTGAAAAACTGAAATTATGTAAAATTATGATTTTTATGCAAGACACCATACACAAGTATAAAAAGATATAAAGTACAACAGTTTGAGGTAAATTGAGATTATGGATTTTTTTCCGGACAAACTTTTTTGCCTTCGGCGAAAAACAATCTATTTTTTGGCGACAAGTCGAAAACAATTTTTTCTTTCAATTTTAGCATTACATATAGTGGCAGCTGAGGGTGAAACAAACAAATTTTTTTCTCAGGGTCAAAACAAATTATTTTTTCTCCAAAACTGGAAACTTTTTTCCCAAAAATCCATAGACCCCCGAAAATCAAATGGTTGCTGCCTTGATACCATCCATGATGACAGGATTTTAAGTAAAGAATGCAAGAAATGTTGTTTTTGTTTGTTTTTGTTGTTGTTGGTTTTTTAACTTTAATATACAGAAATATAAAATGTAGTTGTGTCACTTTTATTAGCATAGAATAAGATTTTATAAAATCATAATAGTGAGTTTTGCCAAGTAGATAAATCAAGATGCATATTTCTTCACTGAAATACTGTGTTCTCAACATTTTTAGAATTAAATGCTTATTTGAAGAGACATGACATGATAGATATGATAAGCCTATATGGTTATACATTCTTGCTATATATATATATATATATATATATATACATTTTCGCTATAACTTAAGACAAATTGGATATACTTATGGTTTGAATATCACTATACATACTATATATTAAATAGATGAATAACACTGTTTGTAATAAAATTAGCATATCATCTTGAATGTTCGTGGTCTTGCAGACAAAATAAATGATGATTTTCATACAAAATAGATTAAAAGTGATATAAATATATTACTGGAAACATGGAAAGGTGATAGCAAAGAAACACAAATTCCAGGTTACGTTTCCTTTTCAAAATTAGAAAAAGAATAAGAAAGCTAAACGTCACAGCGGTGGATATGATAAATATTTAAAAAAATCATTGTTAAAGGGGTATCTGATGAAAAAAATGGGTCATCAAATAATAGAGCTTGGCTAAAACTTGATAAAACTTTTTTTGGACTACAGTTTGATATTTTTATCTGTGCTATATATATCCAACCAATAAATTCAACACACTATGACAATAACTATGAATATCTACAGTCTGAAATTAGTAAATTTTCTAATCTTGGAAAACTTGCACTTATCTACATTGTATTAGAGATTTTAATTCAAGGATTGCAAAATCTGAAGACTTTATTGAAAATAATTCTCTAGATTTAAATGATTAAAATATGATTAATTTACTCCCTGAAGATTATCATGTCGATCAAGTTATTCCTAGAAATAATGAGGACTCAGTTCTAAATTTTACTTGATATATGTATGTCTGCAAGACTTCGAATATTAAATGGAAGATTCATTGGAGATTCATTAGGATACTTTACATGTATTACTCCTAATGGTTACAGCACAGTTGATTATGCAGTTGTAAGTGAGATTCTCTTGTCCTCAGTTGAATATTTCAGAAGTGGAGATTTTACCTATATTTCTGATCATGGTTTTCCTAAATGGAACATAGAACATATTACCAGAAGATTTTACTGATATTCTGTCATACAAGTGGAACAAGAAATCTTATGATTTACTTTTACAGAGTCTAGAAACTGACTCATTAATTAAAGGGGTATTAGCTGTCAAATTCATGTTCACCGATATGACTCAAATTCTCATAAAATTATTTGATTTATAACATACTAAAACGTATATCCAAATTATAAAAATCTAAAATAAAAATTAACAATGCATGGGCTCGATAATATGTATCAGCATTTCGTGTGTATTTTAGTCTAGACGTCATCTAATTAACCATCGATGTGACCTCCGAAGACTGCCGACGGTCATTTAACCCAATATAAACATAAATATAGATATAAATAGATAATGAACTCGTTCAATTGGATTGTTCTAGGTCTGTTTTAATTTCATATTATAAGTTAAAAATATATGTTAATCATCGTTTTACCTGTATAAGAATGAGTTTTGTGGATCGAATCAGTCAATCAAATGGTTTATCCTGGTTTCACTTTCAATGTTGACATTCTTTTCCTTTTAATAACTGAACACGCCTAATTAATGCGTAACCCATCGCTAGCTAAGGGGTTAAATTGAAGGCCACATGAATACGGATTCAATGAGGTCCAATTATTCACTTGCAAGTGAATAATTCATCAGCGATGTTTCTTAGCTTATTTTGACAAAATTGAACCAAACTGGCTTTTAAAAGCGAATTATTATTTACTATTTCACTTTCATATAATACTATTGCAATGGATTTTTTAAATGCAATATATAGCCTATCAATTTAGACATTTCTTATCCCGAATTACTTCTTTGTTAAAACTATAATACATTATTTCATGGTACACCGACCCGAGAAGTAAATTGATATATTTTGGCCATCATTTGTGACTTTCAACAAGTTACATTCCCTGTTGATCACTTAAAAAACTGCAAACTATTCAATTAACATATACGTTTATACATGAGCTTTAGAATGATCGAAAATGGAAGAAAACAAAAATGAATTGCAAAATGTTAACATTTTATTTTATAAGGCTTCATTTTATGTAAATTCTGATTTATATATAAAGTTGACTAGAATTATTGTTAGTTTACTTAAGACTAACAATAATTCTAGTCAGAGTATAATTGAATTAATACTTGTGATTCAAAAAGCAAAGTAAATTTTCAATTCCCGAATGTCAAAAACTACAGAGTTTTCAAGAACCAAAACTTCATTTATGATTTTAGTTATTGACTTTAAGAGGCGCATCTTTTGCGTATAAATTGAAAAAAGTTGGAAATACAAATTAAGCAGGACTTAAAGTGTGTCTTTCAGACGAAGAACAGCAATAAAAGCACTGTTCCTTTGCCTTTGTAATTGCCATTTGCATGTAGGAATTTTGTGTTGTGGATTAATTATTTATACACCATGTTCATTCTTTTCCAGTCGATAATTATTCAGATTTGGGGAATAAGATACATGAACATTGAAGTTTGTTCGTTTTGTACATCGAATAATTCATGTGCTATGGGAGCAGTTTGGGCCATATATAATTGATTAATTTAGCCAGTCAAACATACATATTTTCTTTCGATTCCAAGAAGAAAGGACATGGGGTCTGTATTTTGATTAGGTTGTTTTACTGCTAAATAGAGTAATGCGTTCCAATCGAAATTGTCTTCAGAAAGAAAAACTAAGGTTTTGCTTGCTCGTACTTCCTAGCTTCTGTCGTCCATAGAACACCATTTTTAAAATAAATCAAATTTCAAGGTTTGAATATTTCATAACTCCGGGCATAACATAATTTTTTAACTTTTTAGTCGAAAGAAAAGAAAAAAAAAGGTTTCCAAGAAACTGAAAAAAAAACCACTTTGTGTTTTTTTTCCAGCGCAAGCTGTTTTGTACATCCGGGTCATTTTTCTAATCGTTGTTTTATTTTCAACAATAGAGAATTTTAGATTGAAACAGTCATTTTTTTTCCATTTATCATGATTTTTAAGGAAACTTTGATTACATTTTAAATTAAACAGTCTTTGTTATGTGTATTGACGGTCTACTGCCTCATTTACATATATCCTACATATCTTGATCATATTATAGAAAACATAATTGCATCCGAGATCGCATTATGTAATGGACTAATTTTATATTTTTCACTGCCCCCTTTATTTACCGATGGGCATTCCACCCTTTTGAAAATAGTAAATCGAGTATGAAGTACATGCACGAAGAAGTTTGTTTGACGTGAAAATACGTAGTCCAATATCTCATGGCTTCATTTACAAACACAATGAACTGATTCTTTATAATATTTTTACGAAATCATTCGAAATTTTGTTTTTCAGAAAAATATTCATCGAGTGACCGAACAACACATTAATTCACGAATGCACGTAGCGCATGGGTTAATTATCAGTGTTGTTCGGTCACGAGTTGAATATTTTTCGATATTTGAATTTTTTGATAAGTTATTCTTTTTATTACATTGACAGTGAGCTTTTTAATGGAAATAAAATAGAAAATGCAAGGGACTATATCTTTTTCTACGCATTCACAATTTGTTTTGATGTAACATATGGAACGCCAAAACTGTCTTGTTATGCCCATTTTCATTATATGATGTGCATTTACCTTTATATAATGTGCACTTGTCATTATATGATATGCAAACCCTTTATATGATGTGCAGATATCCTTATTTGATGTGCAAATATACTTCTATGACGTGCAAATATACTTATATGATGTGCAAATATACTTATAAGATGTGCAAATATCCTTATATGATGTGCATTTTCCTTATATTATGTGCAAACATCTTTATATGATGTGGACGTGTTATTATATTATGTGCTTGTAACATTATATGATGTGGGTCGGTTTATTTCATTATATGATGTCAAAACGTCCTTATATGATGTGTTTTATCGTTTTATGGTAAATGAACATGATTACGATTAGAACGATTACTGTCTACGTCATAACTGATTCCGATCTGCTTCCCCGGAATTACTATAAACCCGGCTCAAATCTATAGCTAGCTATCGTTTGGAAAATGGTTGTGATTTTAAAAGAGATAAACATTGGCACTTTTGTACCTCATTTTAAAGATGAAAAAATCACATCTTGTATAATTGTTGGAAAATTTTCAAAATATGAATTTCAAAGTTTAGGTTTAATCGATGGGTCTACAATAATGAACATACGGTTAAAGTTATTAAATTATGGGTCCTCGACTGTGTATTGATGACCTGGAGTTCAAATATATTATCTACCTGAGGATATTCTGCATTTTGTTTTTGAATGCCAGTTTACTGTTTCTGATCTAGCAGCTCCAGCCTCGAATCAGCTTCCGAAAGTGCATTTTATAAAAAAAATCTAACAAAATCAACGTTTCAAACATTTCGGAGGAAGAATTAGATCAATTAATACAGGAGCTAGTTTAAAGAATTTCCCGGCTGCGGCGAAAATATGATAAAACAACTTTTATTGCAAAAGACACCAATTAAATCACAGTCATTTTTAAAAGTATTTCATAACAATAGCTATGAAATTTTCTACTCATGCATAATTATACCGGTATGGATGATTGATTGATTGATTACTTGGTTGATTGGTTGGTGTTTAACGCCACTTTCTACACTATCGTGCTATTTCGTGGCTGTAAGTTTATATTGGCGGAGGAAGCCGTAGTTCCCGGAGAGAACCACAGACCTTCGGTTGGAAAACTAACAACTCTAGTCAATTAAGATTTGAGTCGAGCTTACATGCCACGTGCGGGGTCCTAGAACTCACAACCGTAGTGTTGACAGGCTAGTGATACAGTAGTTTGACAACTTAGACTACTCGGCCACCGAGCCCCACCCCACCCCCCACCCCGGCCGGTATGGATGAAAGGAGATATAGGATGAACTTCAACTCCGTGTATTACATTTGCGCGCAGATTTTATTATGTTTTCGTGCATTTATCTTACAGCTTGAACTAGATGATGATGGATGGATGCTTAACATCCAGCGGCAAAATAATATGCATATTCAGGACGAGAACATGGTAATGTAATATCAATATTTACCCTGCTTTGTACTAGACCGACAGACCGGATTTTTAACGTGCTAGTTCACAAGGTAACAGTCCACAGGAAGACATGTCAACTTGACCGCTCACATTATTCTGATTCCGAGCCGACCAGTCTTTGCTCTTACCCCTTAATGCGGCGTGCTTAGCGGGGAAGCAGCAAATATCAATTTCAAAGTCTTTGGTTTGACCCGGCCGGGGTTCGAACCCACGACCTCCTGCACTCGAGGCGATCACGCTTCCACGAAACTACCGAGGCAGTGCTTCAACTAGACAGTAAAACGCAATATAAAAGGTTTCGTGGGAAGCCGCTCATCTATACACCTCCAGATTCAAGGAATCGAACTGTAAACAGGGCTTAGGTACCGACCATTCATCTTTTTCTTGGGGGTGAAAGGGGGCATGTTTTTTTTTTAAATGGTTGGTTCCAAATTTCTCGAAAAAGACTTTGTCTATTTCAGAAAGGAAGCGAAAAAATGTTTGTTTCCATTGAAAATGAGGGAAAAAATAAAACAATGATGAAATTAAAAAAATAACCTAATTATTGAAAAAAAAAAGTTTAATTTTTATTAAAGTCGAAAAATATGTTTATTCTGAGCACAATGAAATACACATGCTGCCACCCACCAAAGATGAATAGTCAGTGCCTAACCAATTTGATTAAGAAACAGATCCTGTGTCTAAGCTTTAGTTACAAGGATCTGACACCACCCATTTTACTGGTAATCATTACATCAGCCAATGAAATTTCCGCCTTCAAACTTTTGAAGGTGTTTCAATCCGACAAAACCGGAGAATTCCAAGAGGTCTTAAAAAAGAAAATAGAATAGAGCGTTTTCAGATCCTTGTAATCAAAGCTTGGACACACAAGATCTGTATTTTAATCAGATTGGTGTCTAAATGAACATAAAAACTGCATTACTAGTAATTTATTGTTTACTGAGGCCTGTTGGTCTCATACAGATAGAGAGTTGTGTTTTGTTTTAAGTGAAGCGCTGCAGAAGTACATCAAGCGCTATATATTTAAAGTCAAGCGCTGTAGATATGTCCAGCGCTGTAGATATAAAAACCTTTATATCTCCAGCGCTGGACTTTACATCTCAAGACCAACAAGGCTCCTTAATTATTAAAGCTTGTTGAAAATATCTTTATTGTCCCCGAGGTGCAACTATTGCCCTGAGGCGTAGCCGAGGGCAATAGTTGTATCCGAGGGGACAATAAACTTATTATTCCACGAATATCCAGTCAGTAAGTGTTTTATTATACCGACAGAGACAACAGACAATAAATGTCGGGGCTAAATCAACTATCGTAATATAAAAAGCAGAAACACAACCATGCTGCTTAATGTAACACGATACCGAATGACGTTACGCCACGAGTTATCGTTCCTGACGTTATCGAACAACGTTCATACATACCAGTCAATGCAGCAGGTTCTGTAATCACAAAGTGATTAACTTATAAAAATCCTTTTATTTTTGGTTACTATGTGACATTTTAACGGAACTTTCCTAGATGCAGAGTGCCGATATATTTGATGCAATACGTAACGGTTATTTGACATTGATTGCTTTATCGTTTTGCGGCAATTCTTCTGCTCATTGTTTACCTTTAAAATTTATACTTTTAAATATTCTGTTTCTTTGATATTTAAGCATCTGCACGATTTATCTATATATGTTCTTATGCATAACAGACTGAACTTTATTTTTATTCTTGGTTTATTTTGCAATTAATTCTTATTTATGATGCACGCCGTATCCCCATGAAATTTTTTTGAAAGTAGAAATCTAATTGATAGAAACTCAGGATGATGGGTGAAAAACGGGAATTGCACAACTATTAATTCGTTTTAAAATGGTCGTCAAAAGCACCGCGCGGGCAAAATGGAAAAGGAAATTTATCTGGAAAAAAATACGGATAGAATTAGGCGAAAAAGCACAATACAAGCATACGTTGAAACTCATACAGAACATAGTTTGTTAGCATGGAATGAAAAAAAAAATGGTTTTACTTGGTTATTTTGCCGAATAACTTTCCCTGTGTTCCAAGTGTAAACAGTCTCTGAAATTCATTGGTCTGTACAGAGTAAATCCGATATAGTTTCGGAAACTTTTTAAAGATAAAATGCTAGCTTTGTAATCGTATTAACGAGGTTTACACAGGACAGCAACATCGGAATGAGACCTGAGAAAGTTAACGAAGGCGCAGGAATACATGTGCACTTGATTAGGCAGGAATAAAATGAAATAATTCAGGTCCCGTTACAGTCTGATTAAAGCCAGCCCCCAGTATCCACTTGCGTCTACAAACTTCGGGGTATATATATATATATATATATGTACATTGTCGAAAAATATAAAAATTTATTTGTACGAGCATTAGAAACATGACGGAAAGCGAGGCTCGCCGAGCTTTCCACTTGTTTCGTAGTGAGTACAAATACATTTTTATATTTCCGACAATGTACATATATATATATGCTATTCGGTATCGTGTTACCTTAACGTTTACTTCATCTAAGGCTAAGGTAGAAACTGTAAACACATAGTGAGCAATACACGATCTAGAGCAATGTCCAAATAGTTAGCCATACCTTTCATATTGATTCTGGATAAAGACTCGAGTATTTTATTCTTAATTTTAATACATTTGTTCAAGTAAAAAATTAAATTTGTAAATATTTGTCCCTCCAAGCATTCTAAAATTTTGAACCCTTGAATATTTTTTTTTCGATAAAAGGTTCAGTTCGGGGAGATTCAGTTTGCGGCGGCGGCTTTTAATATTTTGCGTTTATCTTGAAAACTACATTAGATTTAAAAAAAAAAAAAAAAAAAAAAAAAAAGAATAATGCAATGAAAACAGTCATGGTAAACGCAAAAACCGTAATCAACGTATTAAACATCGTATAAATTATACACTTGCTGATCTGTTATCTATAATAAAGAATAATGGTAGACATCAAGTATTATGCAAACTGGGTCAGTATTATTACAGCCTTTTGTCATCACTATTTCCTAGTATTGATAAACCTGAAAATCATAAACGACATTTTCTTAAATTAAAATATATAAATAGAGATATTGATTTTATTAATTTGTCTAGCATATTCAATGACTCTTCCGTATATAGCTTAATACCTCCATATTTTGATAATATAGAACAACCCATTATTTCGTATTCTTATAAAAACCGAGCAGAAATTTGATTTTAATTATACGTCAGTTACATCAGACGTCAATTTAGAAAATAATATTCCTTCCACTTGAGACTGCGAAACATCTAGTTTTAGATATGTTCCCTATGGTCATGTTATTACAGGAGACCTCAACATCGTCGAAGACCGTGAGGTCATAACTTTTCTAAAGAAAGGACCGAAATACCGTCCTCCATCTATAATAGATTGGAAACCGTGTCGTCAGGTCATTAAAGACGCTCTGTCTGCCTACTGTAAAATTGGTGCAAACGTGAAAATCGGATAAAAATCTTTAGACAGTTATTTGAATAAAATTATGAATACTGTTAATATTCGAATATCTCATTTAGAAAACAATTCTGAAATTAATAATAGGATCCATGATATTCCCATTTCTAGAATAAAAAATAAACTCAAAGTACTCGCAGAGCGGTTTGTGTTCGTACCGGCAGACAAGGCAGCCAATAATGTAGTGGTGGTGTGACGCATATACTACACGGAAGTTCTTCAAAACGAAATTATCAATTCCTCTACATTCAGGTTCGTTCGCACCACAGAGAGTCAAATCGTTAACAAGCATACCACTGACACTACCCAACTTAAAGCATCTTCCGAACATTTGAAAGTCCCTACCATGTACTGGTTACCGAAATTACACAAAAACCATTTAAATTCCGTTTCATCTCCGCGTCGAGTAAGTGTTCTACTACTAATCTATCAGTTCTTCTAACTACCTCCTTACTACTATCAAAGAACTGGTTATTAACTTTGTAATAAAGCTTATGAAAATAATGGCATTAATTATTTTTGGAGTGTTAAAATTCTTTAGAAGTTTTAGATAAAATACATGCTTTTGATGGTCTTATAATTCTGTTGACAGTTATGATTTTTCTACTCTGTACACTACACTTCCACACAATCTTATAAAGAAAAAGTTTTGTATTTGATAAAATGGTCTTTCGAAAAATCTCATTGTAATTTTATTTGCTGTAACTCGTTTAAAGCCTTTTCTGTAACGAAAAGGAAAGTATGCTAGATACACTTACTAGAAATGTGAGGATATGATTGAAGATTTAAATTTTCTGCTAGATAACATTTATATACGTTTCGGCGATAAAGTGTATCGTCAGGTAGTAGGTATTCCTATGGGCACTAACTGTGCCCCTTTAATAGCAGATTTATTTCTATATTGCTATGAATCTCAGTTTATGACCAAACTCAGTAAAGACCCATCATTGTTATATTTAGTTGATACATTCAACAATACCTACCGTTATCTGGATGATATTTTTCGTTAAATAATCCAGAGTTCTCTAAATATACTTCCGAAATTTACCCAAAAGAACTTACTTTAACTAAATCTAACATAAACAGCAGCAGTTGCCCTTTTCTAGATTTAGACATTTCAATTTCTAACGGGAAACTACATACTAAAATTTACGACAAAAGAGACGATTTTTCATTTCCTATTGTTAATTTTCCATTTTAGACGGCGATGTGCCTTTGGCTCCATCATACGGTGTTTATATATCCCAACTCGTTCGGTATGCCCGTGTGTGTTCTGATGTCATAGATTTTAACGAACGTAATCAATGCATCACTGGGAAATTATTGTGTCAGGGATTTCGATACCATAAATTACTTAAAACTTTTACTAAATTCTTTCATAGATACAAAGATTTGATTAGTAAATTTGGCTGTACCTGTAGAAAACTTATTAAAAATGGTATTTCACATCCTAAATTTTACGGTAATATTGTACTTAAAGCGAGGAAATCACTATGTGATCCGTGTAAACTCATCGAACCTTTAAACAAACTTATAAGTAAGGGTTATCGTACCAATATTGTAATTAGATCTCTGAATATAGTTTACATTGGCACTAATATCGATTTTGTCATTAGCAAATTAAAACATAACTAAATTGTATCTTCTTTTGAGGCGGGATGTTTAGACACACACACACGTTAATTTTTATCTCTAAAGAAGTAGCTCCTCACTATCCTACTACCTGTCGATACATTTATTTTTGGCATTGCACAAGTCATGTCTTCTCTGACTGTTCATGACGTTAAAATACTAAATCCCTGGGATGTGTTTTAGTTGATTTTAGTCTCTGATGCATGATTTTTTATTATTAATTGTTTTTGGCTTTTAACTAGCTGTCAGTAACTGCGAGTACTCTCAAATCGTACTTTCTTGTTAATTCGACCTGTTGATACTATTTTAATACTTTTTTGTTATTTTATATTAATATGGATCTTGTCTGTATACCAGCTTTGATTATTTGGAATATCTATTAATTTTCACTTCTTCATACTACATTTGTATGAACATCAAGATTATAAGGTCTTTCCACTTTTCCGTGGAAAGATCTATTGGTTTTCTTCTGATTATTATTTTTTTTCTTCCGCCTAATTTTTTTTCCTTCGCTGTTTTTTTGTTTCGCAAGATGTCGCTTAGACATATGGTATATGATATCGAACAGTTAATACGCTTTTGAAACTGACACCGCGTAACCAAAAACTTTTCGATGTAAGAGTTACCTCCCCGAACACTGTTTTTCTTGTTATTACTTATATGTCGCAACCGCATAAGAAACCAACTAATTTATTTTACCAAATTGCTTGTTATATCCTCAGGATGATTTGATTAATTTTGACCGAAGCTATCTGGAGACTCCATATGAGAGTTATTTCCCCTTATGCATTTGATATAAGTGATGTGCATTTGTAACTGAAAAACCATAACTTATAGAGACCTGAGGTCTTTTGATTTGAGGTCCTCGGTCCAAAAAAAAGAAAATAAGGTCAAGGTCAAATGTCAAGGTCATATTCTAAATTTTGATTTTGGCTTGTTATCACTTGTTTTCAGAGATTGTATAAGATATCGACAAAATATTTTTACAGAATTGTTAGTTGCGACATGTCGTAACACGTAAAATTTTAGTTGAAAGGGTACGTAGACATTTAATGGGAGTTTTCGCCCCTTTTATATCTAATATTAGCTGTATGGTAATATAACTCATTAACAATATATAGTAGAGACCTAGAGTGTTTTGATTTGAGGCCTTTGTTTCATGACCTTGAAATTGGGGTCAAGGTCAAAGGTCAAGGTCATGTACAAAGAGGCAAATTATGTGTTTTTGGCACTATTTAAAGAGTTTGATTGTGTTTTAATGCTTTTGTAGGTTGACATTGACCTTTGACCTACTACTTGTTGAGGGATCTCTTAAAAGCTAGATCCCATGTGTTAAGACATAGCATCTAGGCTTTAAATTCCGTTTTTGCATGATCCTAGTGGCTCGTTTCCATGTGTTTACTCAACCAACCAACCAACCAACCAACCAACCAACCAACCAACCAATCAATCAATCAATCAATCAATCAATCATTACATGCATGTTTCCGTCTCATGTGTTTAATACGGGGTCCAAGATCTCCTTTGTTTCTTTTTCGCCTGTTTCAAGAAACCCTATCCCACGTGTTTAATCAATCAATCAATCAATCAATCAACCAACCAACCAATCAATATTTAAACCAACCAACAAACCAACCAACCAAACAATCAATCAATCAATCAATCATTGCATGTATGTTTCCGTCTCGTGTTTAATACGGGGTCCAAGATCTCCTTTGTTTCTTTTTCGCCTGTTTCAAGAGACCCTATCCAACATGTTTAATTAATAAACCAACCAACCAACCAACCAATTAACCAACCAACCAATGAATCAATTAATCAATCAATCAATCAATCGTTACATGCATGTTTCCGTCTCATGTGTTTAATACAGGGTTCAAGATCTCCTTTTTTTTCTTTTTCACTTGTGTCAAGAGACCCTATCCAACGTGTTTAATCAATCAATCAATCAATCAATCAATCAATCAATCAATCAATCAATCAATCATTGCATGCATGTTTCCGTCTCATGTGTTTAATACGGGGTCCAAGGTCTCATTTGTTTCAATTTCGCTTGTGCCAAGAGACCCTATCCAACGTGTTTAATCGATCAATCAATCAACCAACCAACCAACCAATCAATCAATCAATCAATCAATCATTGCATTCATGTTTCCGTCTCATGTGTTTAATACGGGGTCCAAGGTCTCATTTGTTTCTTTTTCGCTTGTGCCAAGAGACCCTATCCAACGTGTTTAATCGATCAATCAATCAATCAATCAACCAACCAACCAACCAATCAATCAATCAATCAATCATTGCATGCATGTTTCCGTTTCATGTGTTTAATACATGGTCCAAGATCTCCTTTGTTTCTTTTTCGCCTGTTTCAAGAGACCCATTTCCAACGTGTTTAATTAATAAACCAACGAACCAACCAACCAACCAATTACCCAATCAATTAATCAATCAATCAATCGTTACATGCATGTTTCCGTCTCATGTGTTTAATACGGGGTCCAAGATCTCCTTTTTTTCTTTTTCGCTTGTGTCAAGAGACCCTATCCAACGTGTTTAATCAATCAATCAATCAATCAATCAATCAATCAATCAACCAATCAATCAATCAATCATTGCATGCATGTTTCCGTCTCGTGTGTTTAATACGGGGTCCAAGATCTCATTTGTTTCTTTTTCGCTTGTTTCAAGGGACTCTATCCCACATGTTTAAATAATCAACAAACCAACCCACCAAATAATCAACCAGCCAACCAACCAACCAACCAATCAATCAATCAATCAATAAACAAATCAATTAATCAACTATGTTTCGGAGGTGAAAATACCGTTAACAATTGTTTTTAAAACTATTGATTTATATTATTGTATTAATATCTTTTCTGGAAAAAAAAATCCACATGCATGTTATCTGATCTTCTCTGAAACTACATGTCCAATTGACCTCAAAATTTGCAGTCAGCAGGGTATACATATATTACATCTTCATAAAACAACGTGGTGCAGATATCTTTCAAGAATTTTCCTAGAGAAAAGAAATTGCAATGCCGTAAAAATCGCTTGCTAGTTCCGTAAATCTCAGTGAAATCCTACAATAAAATGTCCGTTCCTAGATTGAAATACAAATCTGTGTTTACAAACTGCTACTGAAAAATGTACATTATATGAAAATAATCAATGAACGTGTTTTAAAAGTACGCAGGATCAATTAAATCCAAAGCATGCACTGCTCGTGAACTGTGATCAAAATGTCAATTACCTACAATGACAAAAGAAATACATTGTGTAAATTCCGTCGCTATACATGTTGTCTGTTTAACGTCCCCACCTAAAAAGAAATAAAAAATTTTCGCTATTATAAACCCGCGTCACGTGACGCCACAATCTGGCGCGAGACAAATACTCGCGCGGGACCTGAAATAGAATAAAAACTTTCCAACTAACTAAATATAGAAACTTAACCAACACACTAATATGGACCCTTTAAAGAAAGAAAGAAAGAAAGAAACAAACAAACACACGCACACATATTAATCAATCATGTTTCAAAGGGGAAAGACCGTTTACAATTGCTTTTAAAAGCAATTGATTTATATTCTCCTTAAATCTGTACAGGAAGTTTTATTGTTGATATTCACCCTTATGTATCTAGTGTTAAATTAGGTATTTATATGACAGACCTTTCTTGGTATTCCTAATTATTGGAAGATTTTATATAGACAGAAGTAGTATACCTAAAACGACAAAGTTATTTTTCATTTACCTGTATATATTATGAAACCGTTTTTTTCAAAAGTGGTTATTTTCTAAGGGTTAAATATTTCGCGGTGGTGTCTTGCCATGGCTTTGTTTGGACTTGTTTGTTTGCTTTTTGGCCTTGAATGTTTGTCCCTAATATTTTATAAACTATGTATTTACTTTCAGGTATCACAGATCGAATTTATTCGTTCATAGTGTGTTAATTTACGTTTTTTGATTGAGTTAAGCCTTCCAATTGATATTTTTTGTCGTGTGTTTTTCTATGTTGTGATGTTATACTATTGTTTCAGAAAAAGGGAGAAGGTTTGGTACCATTAAAACGTTTAATCCCGCTGCAAATGTTTGCACCTGTCCTAAGTCAGGAATCTGATGTACAGTAGTTGTCGTTTGTTTATGTAATTTATACATGTTTCTCGTTTCTCGTTTTTTATATAGACTAGACCGTTGGTTTTCCCGTTTGAAAGGTTTTACACTAGTAATTTTGGGGCCCTTTATAGCTTGTTGTTCGGTGTGAACCAAGGATCCGTGTTGAAGGCCGTACATTGACCTATAATGGTTTACTTTTATAAATTGTTATTTGGATGGAGAGTTGTCTCATTGGCACTCACACCACATCTTCCTATATCTATGAATATGCTCTATAGTAAAGGTCCCATTTGGGCAATTTGGGCTCTTATGAGTTTTGTTGTTTTATTGCTTATTATCTTGATAACTTATTTATAGAGAAACCTTTCCTTGCAAAATGATATAGACAAGAACAGATTTACAAATAAATAATTAAACATGACCGAAATTATAAATCAACTACTAAGGGTCAATTTTATTTCATTGGGAGAGGGTACGTGGGAGGAAACATGGACATTTCTCTTATTTTTTCAAGTCCCCACCTTGAAGAAGGAAAATAAATTCAAGACCCCCTTTCCAAAGACACAAACATTTCACTCCCCCTCGGCCACACACATTTCTCTCGTAATAACAAAAATGCATTAAATTTCTATTGCTATTATAAGTATAGAATATTGAGTCAGTAGTTGATTTAGAACTTCAAGTGTGGAAGTTGTTTGCAACTTCAGGGAACTTAAGTTGGATATGCCGGTTAAGGTCACATATTTACCACACCTTTATTCAATTTTAGCTTCAGACGAAAAATACTCTGATGGAAGAACATGTTGAAACTTAGGATTTAGGCGAGCGGAGCGAGGCGAAAAAAATATGTCTTTCGAGTCAAAACTATTTTTTTACTGTAAAGGGGGTAGGGTGGGTCGAACCCTGAAGAGTTGGGACAATTATGGACATACCATTCAAGCTTTATACAGCTCTGAATTTTGATAATGATTAAATATTTGACACAGCATAGGTTTCTGACACAGAATGAATGTGGTTTAAGATCTTAAAAAGTTTAAATTGGACATTAACCTATAATATGGTCCAATATCCAAAATATAAATATATATGGTTAGATTCAGCATATCAGAGAATTAACCCCAAGAATTCAATTGTTGAAATCAAACAAAGTTTAATTTGGACCCTTTGGACCTTAATGTGGACCAATTTGAAGACGAGACCCAAAATAAAAATTGTAAATACACGGTTAGATTCGGCATATCGAAGAACCACAATATTAATTCAATTTTTGAAGAAATCAAACAAAGTTTAATTTGGACTCTTTGGACCTTGATGTGGACCAATTTGAAAAACTAGGCTCAAAATAAAAAATCTAAATACACGATTAGATTCGGCATATCAAAGAACCCAAATAATCCAATTTTTGATGAAATCAAACAAAGATTAATTTTGGACCCTTTGGACCTCAATTTCGGACCAATTAAAAAACGGGGCCCAAAATAAAAAATCTAACTACACGGATAGATTCAGCATATTAAAGAACCCTAAGAATTCAAGACTTTGAATTAAACTCCATTGAAATTGGTCAAGAAATAAGCAATTTATACAGTATTAGAAAAGTATTGTTTTTAGTCCCTTATTCCTAAACGGTTAAGGCCATAAATCACAAACTTCCTTTTTTATTATGGAACCTTGTGGTACAATTTCATAGAGATCCATACACTTCCTGATATTCATATGATGAAGACATAATCATTCAATCAGTTTAATTGAGGTCTGGAGCTGGCATGTCAGTTAACTGCTAGTAGTCTGTTGTTATTTATGTATTATTGTCATTTTGTTTATTTTCTTTTGTTACATCTTCTGACATCGGACTCGGACTTCTTTAACTGACTTTTAATGTGCGTATTGTTATGCGTTTACTTTTCTACATTGGCTAGAGGTATAGGGGAGGTTGAGATCTCATAAACATGTTTAACCCCGCCGCATTTTGCGCCTGTCCCAAGTCAGGAGCCTCTGGCCTTTGTTAGTCTTGTATTATTTTTACTTTTAGTTTCTTGTGTATAATTTGGAGTTTAGTATGACGTCCATTATCACTGAACTAGTATATATATTTGTTTAGGGGCCAGCTTAAGGACGCCTCCGGGTGCGGGAATTTCTCGCTGCATTGAAGACCTATTGGTGACCTTCTGTTGTTGTCTGTTCTGTGGTCGGGTTGTTGTCTCTTTGACACATTCCCCATTTCCATTCTCAATTTTATATTGAACAGTTAAAATGATCAGCCTGGCAAAATTTTCTCCTTTCATCCATACTGGGACAGAGTGGTCTAAGTAGTCGAACTACTGTATCACTAGCCTGTCAACACTTAGGTTGTGAGTTCGAGTCCCGGACAAGAAGGCAGGTAAGCTCACATCCAATCTTAATTGACTAGAATTATCAGTTTTCCTACCGAAGTTCGGTGGTTCTCTCCAGGCACTACAGCTTCCTCCACCAATATAAATTGACCTCCTCGAAATAGCACGATAGTGCTGAAAGTGGCGTTAAACACCAATTAATCAACCAATTTATCAATCAATCATCCATACCGGTATACTTATGCATGAGTAGAAAATTTCATAGCTCTTGTTATGAAATACTTTTAAAAATGACTGTGATTTAATTGGTATAGGAAATGAATAAAGCGGCAATTCACAAAGAGGGAATACATATACCGGTATAGCTGTCTTTTGCAATAAAAGTTGTTTTATCATATTTTCGCCGCAGCCGGAAATTCTTCAACTAGCTCCTGTTTTAATGGATTTAAATCTTCCTCCGAAATGTTTGAAACGTTGATTTTTGTTAAATTGCACTGTCTCATTTTTAGCTCACCTGGCCCAAAGGACCAAGTGAGCTTTTCTCATCACTTGGCGTCCGTCGTCCGTCGTTAACTCTTACAAAAATCTTCTCCCCTGTAACTACTTGGCCAAATTTAACCAAACTTGGCCACAATCATCATTGGGGTATTTAGTTTGAAAAATGTGTCCGATGACCCGGCCTGCTAACCAAGATGGCCGACAGGGCTAAAAATAGAACATAGGGGTAAAATGCAAGTGTTGTCTATTATTTTGAAAACTGTTACAAATAGAGAAAATCTGACAAGGGCAAAACTGTTCAGAATGTTGGGCTCTACCAATTGTTCATAGACGTCAAAACTGTCAGACGACTTCTAATAGGAGTTATTGCCCTTAAATGACAAATTTTATCATTTTGTTTTATTTTTGCCTATTATCTTGAAAACTATAATAGATAAGGAGAAACTTTAAATTGCAAACATGATCAGCAAAACAAGTTCTACAAATAAGTATGCATGGTCGAAACTGTCAGTCGACTCCTTATTACAGTTATTGCCCTTTGATGACGATTTTTACGAAATTTTTGCGTTTTTGCCTTATATCTTAAAATTATAATAGATAGATAGATAGAAACTTAAATAGGCAAAAATGATCAGCAAGACAAGTTCTACAGTTTAGACAATATGTAGGAAATCGTCCGATGACTCCTTATTGGAGTTATTGCCCTTTAATGACGATTTTCACCATTTTTTTGCGTTCTGCCTTCCATGATAAAAAATATAATAGATAAATAGATACTTTAAATCACAAAAATAATCAGCAAGACAAGATCTACTAACAAGTCAAATGTTTCTAATATAGTACATAGGCTGTCTGTCACTCTTTATATGAGTGATTGCCCTTAAATGTGGATTTTTTACCTTCTTTTGTGTTTTGAGCAATAACTAATGAAGATAGAGAGACGCTAAACGGACCTAATGATCAGCAATACAAGATCAACAAAACAGATTTTTGTAATGAATTATATTCTTGTCTACAATGTCGGAGAGTGTCCTTTATTGAATATGCACATAGACCAAGGTGAGCGACACAGGATCTTTAGAGCCTCTAGTTTCTATAAATTGCACTTTCGGAAGCTGATACGAGGCTGGAGCTACTAGATTAGAAACAGTTAACTGGCATTAAACACAAATACAGAATATCCTCTGGTAGATCAAATATTTGAACTCCAGGTGCTCAATACACATTTGATGACCCATTATCTAATAACTTTAATCGTATGTTCATTATTGTAGACCAATCGATTAAACCTAAACTTTGCAATCCATATTTTGACAATTTTCCAACAATATCATATGTGATGTTTTCATCTTTAAAACGAGGTACCAACGTTCCAAGGTTTATCTCTTTTAAAATCTCAACTATTTTCCAAACGATAGCTACAGATTTGAGCCGGGTTTATAGTAATTCCAAAGAAGCAGATCGGAATCAGTTATGACGTAGTAATCGTTCTAATAGTAATCATGTTTATTGACCATAACAACGACGAAAGCACATCATATTAGGACGCTTTGACATCATATAATGATGTAAACCGAACCACATCATATAATGTTACAAGCACATAGTATAATGACACATCCACATCATATACAGATGTTTGCTCATAATATAAGCACTGGTGTCAACGTGATGATCGTAACTGCGCAATTACAATCATCCCAATATGGCGGACACAAATTCAGGTAAATTTAATAATGCCGATTTCTCCACTTTAACAGATTTGTATTACGTCAAGAAACATCTTTAAAAGCATTGCCATTGAATGTTTTTTCCTAAATGATGGAAAAGCAACCAGAAGAACGAAAAAAAAATTCTATGCATGCATGGCTGAGTTCATTTTTATTTTAAATCCCAGCTAGGCCCCTCGCCTAAGAAAATGGTTATTACGAACTACGAAGGGATATTTAGATGCCAGATTGAAAAAAAGAGTTATGACACTAGAATATTGTTAGGATTATGACATGAACCTCACCTGTATCATCACGTGATCATCGGTACGGGATATGGCTAACAGGACTGGTGCTCAGTTCGAATCCCAGGGAAGAATAACATAAATGTACGTGGGTACCAGTGTATAGCTGCCAGGAGCTAAACACTGGTACCCATGCACACTAATGTTATTCATCCTTAGATTTAAAACAAAGCACCAGTCCTGGTAGCTACATGTATATCCCGTACCGATGATCACGTGATGATACAGGTGAGGTTAATATGTCATGTATAATCCTAACAATGTTCAAGTGTCATAACTTTTTTTTCAACTTGCCATCTACATACAGATTCTAAATATTACGAAAGTTGATCCTGTTCCAGTAGTTTATTAATAAGAAAGCATTCTAAAAACAAATGAGAAACACGGACCCCGAAAGAACTGGGACAACCTCGGGTGCTCCGGAAGGGTAAGCAGGTCCTGCTTCTTGCAAGACACCCACGGTGTTTCTCGTGAAGATCACTTTCGTTCTGCCGCACATCCAAATTTTTTACATTTTTAACATTTTGAAAAATGGTGTAAAAATTTGAATAGGAGTAAGAGTTGATTTTCTAACATTTCTAACATTTTGAAAAATGGTGTAAAAATTTGAATAGGAGTAAGAGTTGAATTTTAAAGTAGTAATATGAAATTGAAAAAAATAACTATAAAGACTTGATTACTATATAGTATTATACTACGATGGCTTCTTTTGATAATGACTTTATGAGTATTATTGCTTTGGAAGAGAAAGTACAAGAACAAAATGAAGAAACATTGAAATGGAAGTATGTATGGTATAAAATTATTGAAGTGACAGAAGTAGATGGTAAATTTGGTAAGAGTCGTATACTTATGACGAAAACAAGGGAAGGAGATAGTAAAAGGGTGTGGGCATGTAGCGGGTTAAACAAAGAGAAGGATAGTTTAGAAGGGTCTTATGTAAAAAGTACAGGGTTTAAAATAAGTATAAAAACTAAACAAGAGTACTTTTCATACGATTTGGTTAGAATGTAAATTCTAGTAAGTACATAAATTTCCCCCACCCCCTAAATGAATGCCAATTCATTTTTTTAATCTAGCAAACACTAAGCAATATTTAAACAAAACTATATTTTTGAATGTAAACGCAAGGAGAAAAGATTGCATGTAAACGGACAAAACAAAAGGAAAGAGAAATGCTAAAAAGATCTTTGTTAGAAATCTATCACGAGACAAAAAGTGATAATGTAGATTTACAATTGACATTAAAGGTTGAAAAGGACTGTATTTCAAGGATTCAAATGTTACAGAAGAAAATTGACCAAGACATGAAGAGAGAAGCAACATACTATTTTACACATTTCACCAAGGACGATGTATATTTGAAATGAAAAAGCGCTTGAAACTGCATAATAGTGAACTTCTTATTTTGCAAAGCAGAAGATCGTGTATTCCCTTACAGTTGGAAAGCAGGTCACGGTTTGACCCCAAGTCTATCAGCAACAATGGAGGTCACGTGACCGTGAAAATTCAGTAAAACTACGGATTAGACAAACCTCATTTTACTCACTAAAATACCACTGCCGTGATAAATACTTATAGTTCCAAATAATCTTGAATATACATAGTTTTAACTCGTCAAAACTTACACATCAACTCAAAGTCCTTTATTCTTTATTTTATCTTCAAACTTGAAGTTTAGGTGAAAATTGTCAAGTCTCCTGATCGAAAAATTTAAATATTTTCGAGGAAACTAAAATGATGGGCTGAATTTAAATTTAATGAAGCATCTCATTAAGACAAACACTCGATATGAATATCTAGGCAACAGAGTTTTGGATACGCAAACGTCAAGTTATTTTCGACACGAAGAGGTGGTTTTGACCGTTTTTGCAGATTTGTGCAAGTGGTTATCTCCCTTGATATCACCAGTCAAAAATAAAACCCATCAAAATGAATAAAAGGAGTTTACTGTACAAAAATCAGGAAGAAACTGAATAGAAATCGATTTACAACTATGTTATTATAATATTAAGAAGAGATACTTCCTACTTTTCAGAGAAGGATTAGATGTAAAAATTAAAAGACAAAATGAGTAAAATTAGGAAATGTAACCCTATTTTTTTAACCTATATTGATATAAATTAGCTCTGGCTGATGAAATTTACTTTGTAATTTTTATAATGGTATATGGGATTACTCCTAGTAGAAAGTTTTGAGACACTTCTAGTAATTAAATGTTGAATGCATTTTCATATTTATACAATTTGAATAATCTTTCTGAAAATGAAAATAATAATTGTACTGATCATTTATATTATTTTTATATTCTATGATGTGGTACCAAGAGTCATACAATAAGTTTCTTCAAAGTAAAAGCCTTTAAACTTAAGCTATGTTTCTTAGTTGAACATTACAGTACTGCCTAGAAAATATCCTCCAGAAAAGGATAAGTTTACCAAAAATATTGACAGAAATTCTGTAAAAGAATACTTCAAATTATAAGTAAAAGTGACATAATTTTGGATTTTAAAATCATTATTATTGTAAAATTCAATTATTAGATTAGCTAGCACAGCTAGTAGCCATTGCCTAATATCTCAGGGTATTTTATAAATTATAGATTATGAAAGTAAACTTTTTGAAATAAAATGGGGCTTCTACTCTTCAGGTTGCTGTATCAGCTGGTATACATATTTATAAACAAAGTATTGTTTATTTTATCTTAATAATTTGATATTTATATCACAAATGAAAGTTGTCTGGACAAATCTTGTGCATTTTACTTAATGATCAATGGATTATTAAATTTGACAAGAATTTGCAATTTGAATAAATTCAATTTTGTAAGAAAATATCATTACATGTATGAATTAACTTCTTGTTTGACTTGATAATCTAGTCTTTGCTCTTATTAATGTAGTTAGCTTACTTAGTAAAGAGATAATTAAATAAGCAAGGTTTTTTAACTTATAAATTTAATTAACTGACCTTCATTTCCTTTTTCATATGATCTTCATATGTTTTCTCCTCCAGAAATTTTCCTATACAAGGCATATTCTATTGTTATTTTTGTGCTTTTGTCCATCCATATGCTATCATTAATTTGTCAGATTTGTTTCTAGTATGAATAATATTTTCTAATACTTATAGTTTCAAACGCAATATTTAAAGATGTCTTCGTTTCACATTTCCAATGTGTAATTTTTTATTATACACATGACCCTGACACATATTCTGTTAACGTTACATGACGTATGTTGAAAGAAGAAAACAATGTCACCGTCAATTTGTGTAGGGGATCAAGAAGGGTTTTAATTACTTTGAAATGGAGGTATCGTCATATGGAAGTGTGAAAACAACAATTTTCAATCACATTTTCATCCATATCTTTAATAAAATCAGTGTTTTAGAGTACTTTGGAAACAGGCACAATGAAAAGAAGTTGAACTTCAGTTTTCAATCTGTTTTGAACTAGAAACGCAGTCAAAACCAGGTACAAATTGACATGACTGGTGGTCACTAAAATTGATGTATTACAGTAAAAAATGATGGCTTCAAAATTGTGTAGAAATTTGAAATATGTTCCTCGGTTTCATTTAAGATTATTACCGTTCTTTTCCGTATTTGGATACGCAAACGTCAAGTTATCAAAATTCGATTTTTTTGGCGAACAAAAAAGATGGCTGATAATTTTTAGAACGGACAGGACAAAGAAACAGAAAATAAAAGCTATTTTGGATAATGTTTGTATGTCGTATTGAAACTATATTGGTTGCAAAACCTATAAATTTTAAAAATCAATTATAATAAAAGCATGACAAGTTGAAAAAAAATAGTTTAAACGTCATTTATTTAGCCGATTGATTTGGCGGACTTTTTGACGTCACGGACGACTGTAGCGCCACCTAATTAATCCTCCCTGCTATTGTTGTTGATAGAACTTGACGACAACGGACGTTTCCAAGAACTTGCTTTCCAACTGTTAGTCATATTTACGCATTAATGAGATTTTACCAGATTGTTGAATTACATCAGAAATTCTTAACGTTTTCTGTGCCACGGGCCGATTTTAGGCCGATTTGTAAATACTACGTTGACTGCCACGGGCCGATTTTCGGCCGATGTTTTTTTCCTTACGTCGAACAATAGGCTTCAGTGACGTTGTCTCTTTTGTGTACTATGGGAGTGGCTACACAGACGAAGAACTGTGCCGTAACAAAACGTAACGTTATGCATGCAAAGAGCTTTCAAATTTTCATTTTAGTTGCGTCGGCCATACTTTTATAGAGTATATATATAAATTATTTCAATTTGTTTTCATTTTGTGGACTTTCTGCTGATTTTTCTGTTTTGTTTTATATAAAAAAAATCATATTAAAGAAATGGAGAAGTTTCACTCATTAATGATAGCAGTCGAAATGTTTAATTACTGAAACCAATTTTGTTGGACTGTATGTGCACGTTTCATCAAATAATGGATCTTCAGTAGTGGTCCAGATCTCAATTATGGAATTATCAAACAAATAAGAAGCCTAAAAACGTTCGAAGAGCGATTTCAAATACCAGAATGACCGAAAATCATTTAAAAATACCATCTAGGAAAAGTAAAGTTGAGTAATTAAAGTGCTTGTCGTGATCCTACAGAGCCATCTTTATGGGAGGGATGGGATTTGATTCATTATCAATCATTTATTCATGTAGGTGTGGTAGGTTGTCTTATGTTCTCACTTCTCTATTTTAAAACGATACCTGGTATTACAATAAAAACGTTGTTTTTTTTTTTATCAGAAAGAAATAATATATTTTTAATCAAGATTCAACACACTAATGATTATCTTTACAATCCCGACGTACCCCCTTACTGCAAACTCGACACACTGTCCTACTCCTCCTTCGACCCCCGTAACCATTCCTGTATGAACATACATCACAGTCTTTCTCTCGATGACCGGGCAATTTCCTTATTCCATTTTTATTCTTATTTTGTCTAAATTGTCTTGATTTTCGTTCCTTTGCATCATGTGGTCTTTGGCGAGATCCTCAATATGCTGTTGCGTGAAAGCTAATCTTGACAGTTTAAGGTTATCCGATGTATTTTATTGGTATAATGTGTATGCATTGATAATCATACGGTGCATAAGATTAATAAACTACCTTTTCGATACTTTTAAAGTTTTCGTCCATCATTATAACTCTCTGTCATCATATCCATAGGTACTTAGGGACAGGACAATTTTTTTTTGGCCGTCTCCTTTTTCCAAAATCCATTATTTTATCGTTTTCTATTAATTTCAATTATTTTCGCGTTTTTCTGTATTATAAGAACATAAAATGATAAATATACTATAAATAACTTGTATTTGCTATTTACTATCAATTCCATGTTTACTATCCACAGCTGTTACTGATGTATATATTTTTTGGAAAATAGGGAAAGTTAAAAATCGTCCTGACCCCAAGTACATGTACCTATGATCATATCAGCCAAATCTATAAGTGCTTGAAATGAGTCCAAAATTTACACAATGTTACTGGGGTCATCAACATCAACAAAAACTTCTCAAAAATCAATTTGTTAACACAAAATGGAAAAGAATGTGTCCACACTACTCGCACTATCATTTTCTATGTTCAGTGGACCGTGAAATTGGGGTCAAAACTCTAATTTGACATTAGAATTAAAAGGTCTTATCATTGGGAACATGTGTACTGAGTTCCAAGTTGATTGCACTTCAACTTCATCAAAACTACATAATGATTGACCAAAACTTTAACCTGAAGCGGGACAGACGGACGAACGAACGAACGCACAGACCGGCAAACACAATGCCCCTATAGGTGGGGCATAACAATGTTGCAAAACGAAATCGTTTCACCTAAAACAATGAAAAATTAGTACGATGTTAAAATTTTGATCTTATTTTTCTGTAATGACCAATTTGAAAATAACTTACTTTTGATTTTAAACTATTGTTTGGTTGAAATCCACATTGTTGCCACAAAAACGAAAATTTCTCTTAAACCCGGGGATTCATTTTAAGATTATATTTTATAAAAATTGCTATGTATGGAAAGAAGTGGTTCTTCATTTGTGTTGTTCAGTGTTAATAGGAAAAATCTGTTTTCTCCAATAGCGAAAAAAGAAGGACAGTGAATGCAAGTTTTCTTTTAGAATATCAAAGTAAATATGATATAAAGTGTCCTTTTTATGCAGTCATAAAAAATTATATTTATTGGTTTTTTAATCACAGGAAAATGTCGAATTTTCTCTGTTTAATAAATGTAAAGTTTACCAGAATTTAACCCCAATCACTGCCAATTATATATAACATACGAATGAAAGGATACATGTGCATTTTAAATCGAATTTCTGCATCCATCTATACATTCTCTCTTTCAAAAAATAAAAAAAATATATATCTGCTGTAAAAAAAAAATAAAGACCGCAGAGTGAACAAATACGGTGTTTAGTTCTCTTGATTTTGCCGCTTTTATTTTTCACAATTAAAATTTTATGAAAACTTTTTTTGCAGCACGATTCGAAGATAATAGTTTTTGATTTGGTAAATTTCTTTATAATACAACCCCATAACTCGGAAACGTAAAATCTGAAATTTATAAAAAAAAAAGAAAGGGAGCTCACGTCAATAGATATTAACAATTCACCAAAGTTTTATGCAAATTGGTTAAAGCGTTTTTGAGGTAATATCCGATATGTTGACGACGGACGGACGGACGGACAACGGTATACCATAATACGTCCCGTAAACGGGCGTATAAAAATACACTCCTAGATTATCAAATAATCAAATAATCATGAAATATTTGGTCTGGTAATCAAATAATCACTAAAAAACGTCCAAGTAATCACATAATCAAAAACCCCGTGAGGAAGCTCAACTATCAACTGTTTGTGTGAGCGCTGTGGAACCATCTCTTCGAATTTAAAAAGAAATAAAAAAGTGAAAACCTACCTATGCCCCTGAGATTTTTAATAAAATTATTACCGAAAAAGCACAATTTACTTCTACGTATACGGAAGCAAAACTTATCAAAATAGCCGTTCAAATGCAATCACTGAAAGACGTCGTACCCTTTTACGCAAAATCTTATGACGCGACGTTATTGTTATCGTCACTGACGGCAAATATTCTTGTGTACTTTAGAAAAAAACAAGCTTGGCAGTAGAAGGAAAATTGCGAAATATTCCCTGGCACTGAAAGAGTTAAAGTGTGCTTTACCGCAAAGATATATGTTGAAAAAATTAGACTTACTTCACGAAATATGCATTGAGCTTGGATGGTAAAAGAATTTTAAATTTATGATAAAGGTCCTCTTAAGGACCATCAAAATTTTACAAAAAGAGTCTAATTTGTTGTGCTTTTTTTGTTTTGTTTTCTTTGCGGGAAATTAGTCTGATGCTCTCAGACCTTTTTTAGCGGGAAAATGAGTCTGGTTTTTTTGTGGCGTCATAATACAATTTACGTTGCGTTGTTGCTATACAAAATTATCAGAAATTAGTCTGACGCTGTCAGTCCTTTTTTAGCGGGGCTGTGTGTGATGGTTTTCGTAATGCTTGTTTTTCATCGTAGTAAGAGCCTAAGCATGTAACAATACTTGTAAACTCTATGTTACTAATGTCATCATCATCCAAAGCTTTACTCACTGCATTTTCGATCTAAGATTTAGAGGTTCTAATGAGTTGTATGGTATCTTTATGTTTTTAAAATTTTTTATGAATACGTTTGGATAATACCGTTAACCCCATCATTCCTAACGAATTAACGACTGCTAGTGAACTTAAAGGAATGCAAGCAATGGCTCCAATTCCTGTTGCAGCAGTGCTGAGTGCACTGGTTCTACAAATAACGTTTAGAACAGAACAGGTTCCTAATGCGACAGAAAGTACCTTGTCTAGTTTATTGTATTTTTTTAAAAATGTTTGTGTATTTAAGCATCTCTTCCTCTAGAAGGTGTTCAACGGATCGAATTTTGTCTTCCCAATACGTTTGCTTGTTAGAGTCTACATCATCCATTTATTTATAACAACCAACCTAGAAGAGGATCTTGACTTAAAGGACTATTGGGACCTTAAAGCAAACCACTACCCTGTTTTGCATTATAAAATTTACCTCCATGTTTTAAATACAACCCATCTCCATAGGTGTTAGGGAGTTGACCTGGGGTGAGATATAGACCGTTACCTTGTTTTTTTACAAATGCAAACATTACTTCCACGTTTAAGGTAGAGACCAGACCCAACGGCTTTACTCATAGCAGCACTACCTAAACAACTCAAAGCACCTACACCAGCGGGGAGTACTGTTTTAGCTAACATGGGAAGAGCTCGCATGGCTAATCTGGCTAACATTCCCAAAAAACCACCTTCCTTTTGCATGTTTTGTTTGATTTGTTTTACACTCAACTCCAAGACCATACCACCTTTACCATTTTTTAACAGCTTGTCGATCTTTTGTATTTGTCGCTGAGTGAGCAACATCTTATCATTCCCCTTTAGATTAGCATGCGATAAACGAATATTAACGGAACAACCATTCTTGACTGCTTTCTGTAATTTATGGGCTTGACCTTGTGTCAAATTCAAACAATGCGTATGGTAGTTCATTTATTTTTACCTAACGAAGATTTCTTTTTTAGGGAACTGGTTTTATTCCCTAAAAACAAAAACCGTTTTTTTACTTAGGTTTTTTCACTACAACATACTCGTGTTGAAGGGGTTTCAGTAGTAAAGCACGTTGCATGTAATACGTTTTAGTTACAAACAGTTTTTTAAATTCATCATACCCTAAGGGTCCTCCAAACACACTTAACACCGATCGATGACTAGCACGACAAGGTAAGGGTTCATTACTGACTTGTTTAAACATGTCTAACACTAACGCTTTACTCCTAACAAACGTGTAATCATGCGTATTGTCTTCAATGATTTGATTGATTTGATTTTTGGTGTTTTAATGCCACTTTTAAGCACCGCTTTTGGGCTATTTCGTGGCGGCCAGTTTTTATTGGTGGAGGAAGCAGGAGTGCCCGGAGAAAACCACCGACCTTCGATAGGAAAACTGACAATCCTAGTCAATTAAGATTGGAGTCGAGTGCACCCGCACGAGCGGGGTTCGAACTCACAACCTCAGTGTTGACTGGCTAGTGATTACAGTAGTAACTACTTAGACCACTCGGCCACCGAGGCCCCTTGTCTTCAATGAAGGCTAAACAACATTCAAACGAACAAAACGGTTGGGGAAGCACTACGTACTTTGGATGATCTACCATGTAATCCTTTACTGTAATGTTACTCCAATACTTACAATACGTGGAGTGGTAATGTTTGTCTACGGGACAAAACACTGAGTCAACGTCAGAGATTAACAGAGTTTAATTTACACACACACCAATAACATCTCTTGTTGTATTCCATATTAATTCATTAGCTTTTTTAAGCTTTTAGGTGGTTTATATCTCACGAAGATGAAAACGTATGCTTAAATGTTCACCTCTCAGATCGATGGGAGTTCCATCTTGATCCGTCAGAGTAGTACTCATGCGATTAATGGTGTTCAGTGTGACTGGTAAATAGACCAAGTTTTTAGGAGTTTGAATGATTTTTATACCGGGGGATACGTTTGGGAAGAAACTGTAAATGGTGGGTTGTTGTGATCCATTGACATAGCTACCACTGATAATATCACTATTGACGAGAATGCTGTTGATGCTGATGATGTTGATAATGGTCTCACCCTCGGTGTAACCGTTTGTAGCTCGATCGTATGCGAAGATTTCTTTGTTAAATCCCAACACTGTATTGATGCTATTGTCAACATTAAAATCGACTTGATAGTTTCTAGCTAAAGTAAGTGTTGCCCTCTGTGTGCTGTGATTAACACCGATCTGGATTTTTGTGAGGTGTTTGTTAAGTTGTAGATTCCTTTGTAACACGTTGTTGATGTTTTCGATAGAGTAAGAGCCAGTGTTTAACGCAACGTTAAACCAGGTGGCACCATTATCATTAGAATAACGAAAGGTATTGTTCCCTGCATGAATATTTGGGAAAGAGTAGTAAGTCTTCAGGTTGACCAGAGCCATTTCATAACTTTTTCCATTTTTTTAAGTGAATGAGTGAATTGAACCTGGTATCGATTTTGTTGTTATTAGCCGACACAATGAAAGAGAAACCCTCCCTAGGTGTCGTATTTTCAACGATGCGTTGTAACAAGTGATGATCCATTTATCTTTAGAACACAACGTTCATCTTTTGTCCATCAGACTCAAACTGTAGGAGTCTATCTGAGATCACCACTGCAAAGGCTTCGGTGTTCGCTGGAACATTGTGTCCGAATGCCGCCCTGATTTGAATGTCAACCACAGACTCTCTCAACTTTTCAGACTGGTGACTCACATCGATGACGAACAAAGGGTATAGCTCTATCAGGTCAGAAGGGTTGATGTTACTATTGCTAACGAGATGATCCATGTTGAAAAACTTTTTATGAAAATCGGCGACTTCCTTGTATACCCTAGATACTTGACACTGGGTGAAAAGGGTGTTAAAGTCTACGGCTGGATAACGTTGAGCATTCAGGGTGAAATGGATATTTTGTAATCGACAGTGATCAAACACGGCTGCGTTTTCTTCTTGATTGTTACTTTTATCGGTTTGGAAGGCAACGATGATGTATCTAGGCTTCTCCCGTCCACTCTTGGCAGAGAGTCGCCAAGTGAATTCTCTACTTTGGGGAACAGATATGGAATCGCACTGCCTCATGCGGAAACCACAGTTGAGTTTAGTTTTGCTTTGGATTGTTTTGTATAGTTTCATCTTGTTGTCATCGGAGGGGACCACATGAGGAACGAACCAGGATAGTTTACGTAATACTATCTTTGCTGGATCTACCCCTGCTGCTCTTAACACTGCGTTTGCATCAGAGTCTCGCACGAGTGTGTGTTCGTGTTTGAATCCATACACAATCTTATCATAATCCCCTGCGAAATCAAAGATGTGTTTTAAAGGGATGGCGAATGAAAACATTCCTTTGGTTGTAGGTTTTGCGATGATGTAACCACGTCTAGCTGCAAAACCAGTGTTATCAGCCTCGGCGTCAGTCGTAGTATCTTTATACCACAATTGGTTGAGACCTCGCGATTTACTAAAGTCGTCGGGATACTTCAACAACCCCAAGATAGTAGTCGCTATACCTGGATCATTGAGGTTTTCCATCTGCTGACCGGATAGTTTATAAACGATGCTTTTGAAGAGATACATAATACCATTGTTGACAGGGGGACCAGATCTGCATCGGCATACTCTGTGTCGTCGTTTTTCAGAAGTCGTCCTTCCACCAAAAGATAACTCTCAGCCGTATAAACAAAAAAATCTTGGGTTTCAATGTTGATTCTTATTTCAGAATCTGAAGTGTTTAAGGATGCTCCAGTTTGAGGTTCGTATTTATGGACTTGATATTCCTCTTTCTGTTATACTAAGTATATCATTAATTTTTTTATAACGTTTGACGAAGTCGTGAATGGTTGCAATACCACTGCTTGAGATGATGTTGTTTAAACGAGCTTGCTGCTTAGGAGTTTTTTTGCTTTTAAAGGATGAGATGATGTTATTCAAACGATGATGAGGAGTCCTTCCTTTTTTTTTGTTTTCTACGAACCACATGATCCACAGCTTTGGTAGCTCCTTTTTCCACACCTTTTAATGCTGCATTGGTGGCAGCAGTGATGGCTTTACTTCCTAGAGTCTTCGCGGTAGAAGAGGTAAACACGCGTCCAGCTAAATAAGCGAACGTTTCAAACAGACCCCTACCACCAACCACATATTTACGTTTGTGTCCTTTCTTAATGATTAACATTTATTTATAGGTGGTTACGATGAGCTTGCATGTAATCTTTGCTGTCAATGAAGCCACTCTTTTTTCATGGCATTGAGAATGGCTACGATTTCATTGCGTACACCACTGTTCCCAGCATAATAGGAGGCAGTACAGAGGTCTAATCGATCTAGGAGTTGATCAAAGTCTGATGGTAGAAATACGGTTTGTTGCAGTCCACTACCAAACTTATCTCTCTTGTATATGTCCGACACGATGGCTTTCCATTTGAGACTTTTGTTTGATTTAGGTCCGGAAGCTGGATCATATTTTTTATACATTGCATTTGTATCTTTTAAGATAGCTTCATAGGCATCTAAGTCGTCCTGTTCATATGTTTCAGGACGTTTTTTTCACCATGAGTTCCCACGATCCTAGTGTTCCTTTGTATGGTACTCCATCCACAAGAATGTCATCTCCTTCAAAGGTAATGGGTGCATTCCCGATGTAAATACCATTGTTGTCTTCATATCTTAGTCCGAAAATGTGGTCAGCATCCTTTGGTGATAAACTGAGTTGTAAATACTTTTGTGCTCGTGGACCAACATTACTAATGTTTGTAGGTGGTTCGATAGGTAATGGATCGGCAAACTCGGGAGGTGGAGGAGGCAGTGCAGGTAGTGTTAGGATCGCTGGGAGATATTCAATCGTCTTGGTGATTTTAGAAGCCGTTTTCTCTTGTGCTTCTACGACTGGTTTAAAAAACTTGTTAAGATCACGACTCAATCCGTGTTTGTTAATTCGTTCTTGTAAGTTGCTAGCTTGAATGTTACGCTTGACATCGTGTAACTCCTTAGCAAGAGCTTCACGTTGTTTAGGATCGGTAATGCTAATAAACGTCATTTATTTAGAGCGTTGAAAGTTGAACGCTCTTTAGCGTTGAACGCTGTTGAGGGTTGAGCGTTGAACGTTGAACGCTGTTGAGTGTTGAACGTTGAACGTTGTTTAGCGTTTGAATAGTCGTTGAAACAATGGAGGTAATACATATACTACTTCCTCTTTTTTTTTTAATTCAAGTGTCTAAGACATAGTTTTTTAATTTTATTAGGTTGACATGGACGAGTGCATTGATGTCCTCTGATCGTCTTTGAAGTGCATTGTGGTTGTTGAGGTGGGTATTTTGACTTACAGAATGTTTTAAATTCTTGAAATGTAAGGTCTAAGCAATGATCACGAATAATGTGTTGAAGATTTTAAGCGTCTTGTGGAAATAAGCAGATGAAGTTACTATTTTCAAAAATCGTTTGACGTGGAAGTTTAAAGTAATTTTGACACAGGTAGAAACAACCCACGTTGTTATGTCGACCACGTACATAGTAATCTTCACACTTGTTTTGTTTACTTTACATCAAATCATCAAACACCATTAAGTTTTTATGATGGGAATCCAATTGTCGAGGGTCTGGTACATCATCTCCTTGTTCATAAAAGAAGGCCTTGATACCACTAGGATGTTGAGGTGGGGGCAAGTCTTTTACAACATAGATTAAAGAGTGAGGACATTTTCCCTTCACGGATAACAGAGATCGTATGTCTTTTTTGGTGTATCCCTTTTCCAATGCGTGTTGCAACAGTTGATAGATGGGTTGATGAAGCGATTTTCCAAACACGTGCAAGCAATCGTAATCTAACCAGTCCTCTTTAAGGAGAAAATTGTTGAGTAATGTCGTTTTACCACAGTCTGACTTACCAATAATCAGTCCTCGTTGTGGAAGAAGGAAGTGATTCTTTCTGTTCACAGTCGTTTCATTGTATGAGATGTCTTCAACGTCCATTTATTTAAATAAATGACACTCTATTGTTTGAAATGTAAAAGGACTACAGACACGAAAAGTCTCTTCGAAGAGACGACTAGCAACGGACGACAACGAAAAGGTGGAATCTGTGCCGTGTGTTTATCAAAGAAATCCCAGTTTGTAAGGTCTACCGGTAAGGGTTTTATGAACAAACTAATTAACCATCTACCCGTAGAAATGCATCTTCCAGGACATCAGTTTACGGGACCTGGAACAAAGTTACATCAACGACTCAATGCAGATAAAACACCTAAATCTTGGTCTAAACCTATCAATCGAGTCTATGAAGCTGCCTATCGTCATGACCTCTGTTATGCTCGACATAAAGATACACCGACACGAAATTCCGTGTGTGATAAAAATATGCTCTTACAATTAGACTCCATCCACCATCCAACCATGAGAGAGAAAATGGATCTTGGTATCGTTAAACCTCTCATCGGTTCTAAAAGACGATTTGGTTTAGGACGTAAAAATAATTTCTTTGGACAGATCAATTAGCAGAAGAATTACATAAATCCGTTCGACGTCGATTCAAGAAAAGACGTGTGATCGCTGGAGGTGTGGATGGGATTTGGACTGCCGATCTTGTTGATATGAGTTCATTTTTGTCGCGATAACAAAGGATTTAAATTCATTCTAAGCATCAGCGATGTGTTTTCCAAATACGGATGGCTCATACCTCTCAAAAACAAGAAAGGTTTGACGGTCAAAGATGCCTTCCAAGCGGTCTTCACATCATCATCACGACTTCTTCAAAAGTTATGGACAGATAAAGGTACTGAATTTTACAACAAAGAGGTGAGGGAGTTACTTCGGAAGCACAACATTGAACTGTACTCTACCGAGAATGAAGAAAAATCAAGTGTCGTTGAACGTTGGAACCGTACCATGAAAGAGAAAATGTTTAAATACTTTTCGGCTAATTCTACGCGCACTTGCATCGATGTGTTGGACGATCTCGTGCATCAGTACAATAGTCTAAACATAGATCCATTAAAATGACTCCTATCGCTGCAAGTCAAAAAGAACACGAAAACAAAGTGTGCTGAAACTTGTATGGTAACCTTCTTCCATTGAAACGGGGTAAATTTAAAGTAGGGGATACAGTTTGAATCACTAAAAAGAAAGGTGTGTTTGAAAAGGGATACATCCCTAGGTGGACCGAAGATGTCTTTACGGTGTCCCACGTGTTAAACACTCAACCTCAAACGTATCGTATCCAGGATTTAAATGACGAGGAAATAGAAGGTTCCTTCTATGAGCCCGAACTTCAAAAGACGGATCAAGACATATACCACATCGAAAAGATCTTGCGAAAACGAACCAAGGGTGGTGTGAAAGAAGTCTTTTTTCAATGGAAAGGGTACCCTAAGTCCTTTAATTCTTGGATCAAACAATCAGACGTGCAATAAGAATAATCTTTTTGTTCTTGGGACTCAAGAACAAAAAGGTTAACTCTTCCCCTTTAAGAATGTTTTACCAATCGAAGGTATATCCTTAAATCGTTTATATCTTTCTCGTTTTTCTCTCCCATCGCTAACGAACGTTCCACCAATGTATCGATTCTTGACAAGGTAATACTTTGCATGAGTAAAAAACGTTTTTCCAATGCATCGATTTTTTGTTGTAAGATAGTTTTAAACTCATTTACTTTTCCATCGAATTCTTGTTGCAGTCTGGTTTCAAACGTATCCACTTGCTTCTTAAGTTTTTTGATGGTTGCATCATATTCTTTTTCCATTTGTTTGATATCCGTTTTTATTTGCTCACACTCGGATTGTAATTGTAATTCTAATTGTCTCGTATTGTATTTCACTTGCTGCATGACCCATTGTTTCGTTGCAGCATCCATACCGTGACTCGGAGATTTAAAGTTAATGATACGATTGTTGTTCATGTTCAGAACTTCGAGAAAACTATCCCTATTGATGTCTTCATGTCCATACATTCCAAATTTGTCTGTCATTTTATTTATATCATGGTGGTGAAGGTTTAAACATCTGAGCTATGTCTTTACCAGATACCGAACCACTCACAGTTTTATGGTTTAATCTCCCAGCAGGATATTTCAATTGCATAAACATCCTTATACCATCCAAGTCTTCTTTGGTTTGCTCTTCCATCGCCAACATGCGATCCACCAATACATCGATTTTTTGTTGTGTGGAGGTTTTAATCTTATCCAACTTTTTTTTCAAGTTCTTGTTGCAGGGTGGTATTAGACTCTTACCATTTTTTCTCGAGTTCTTTGATTGCTGCATCATATCCTATTTCTATCCGTTTACACTCAGATTGTAATACTTCGGTTTTACTCGTTACGTCTTTTACTTGTTGCATGACCCATCGTTTCGTTGTAGCATCCACACCGTGACTCGGATGTTTCAAGTTGGTAATACGATTGTCGTTCATGTTTAAGTCTTCCAGCAATTGACTCCTATTGATGTCTCTCTTTCCATAAAATCCAAATTTGTCTGTCATTTATTTATAGCATCCAATGGAAAACACAACGTCATCAAAAGGTTGATCTTCCGACAACAATTTAAACACATACAAACAAAAGTGTCCACAGACCACTGTTCCTCTTATCTGAAGTTCATCGGTGTTGTAGTAGATCTTAGGTTTTAAGTAATTTACCATTTCATGGGGGGATGGTTATCCATAAGAATCAAAGTACACTTTGGTGGTTGTATTCTTAAACCAACACGTCCAATGTGTTCCCGGTCCCCTAAATGTATCATGGTTTAAAATACCACACTCTTTACTGTGTGGTTGGGAAGGTAGGGTATTCCGCATGAATACACCTCTAAAATGAGGTATCTTAAGAGTCTTAACTGCTTCTTCCAACTCACTGTTGGACAGGGGTTTGTTGGGAAGTAGAATGTTGTGAAGGCGTATCATTTATTTGTCTAGCTTCTAAACGCGCTTGAAGTCTTTTTTAATAACATCCAATTTATACTTATACTCATTGTAGTAGTAATAACTACATGCTTCTTTTTTCTTATTTTTTGTTTGTTTTGGCATAAAATGGGTTTACATATCGATATAACATGTTACTTTTATTATTCTTCCCTTAGTTTATTTATTTTGAATTTACATTGTATCATAGGTCAAATTTATTTGTTCAGTGTATGTTCAATGGTGTTAATATGTCCTTTGATTGAGTTAAGCTATTTCAGTTGATATTTTATAGTGTGTCTTTCTATGTTGTGATGTTACACTATTGTTTCAGGGAAAAGGGTGAAGGTTTGGTACCATTAAAACGTTTAAACCCGCTGCATTTGTTTGCACATGTCCTAAGTCAGGAATCTGATGTTCAGTAGTTGTCGTTTGTTGATGTGGTTCATAAGTGTTTCTCGTTTCTCGTTTTTATATAGATTAGACCGTTGGTTTTCCCGTTTGAATGGTTTTACACTAGTAATTTTTGGGGCCCTTTATAGCTTACTGTTCGGTGTGAGCCTAGGCTCCGTGTTGAAGACCGTACTTTGACCTATAATGGTTTACTTTTATAAATTTTGACTCGGATGGAGAGTTGTCTCATTGGCACTCATACCACATCTTCTTATATCTATTAGATACTGAAGGCATTATTACCTTTACCAACACACGTCTTTAAGGTAATTTTTTCAATTTTGTAATGTCCATGTGCTAGGGTGCTAATGCCATCGGGTAAGATGTACCGTTTGTCATCGTTCGCTGAAAGGCCTACTTTGTTAATTTCTTTCATGGTATGAAGATGACTACGAATGACATTCATTTTTCTATAGCATGCTTGTTGTGTGATAAGACAAGCGTTGTAATCTTCAAATATAATGTTACGTTTAATGACTGCCTTTTTCACCTGTTTGGCTTTCTTGGTATCTTTACCACAATCCATCTGATACGAATACATTTTAGCTCGAAGACCCACAAACTCAGCCATCCAATACCCCCACATTCATCTTTAAACTTACCAATGATTTTTTTGTTAACACCTGTTGGAATTCCAAAAGGATTATCAGTAGCATAGTTGGATGTGTCAAACTTGTCTTGTATGTAAGGTGTTATATCCTTGTAAAAATCCTCGGTTTGAATTTCATAGGCTAAACTATCGGTATCGGTAAACAAAAGTCGTGCCTTATCCCCATAGATGTTTCGTATAAACTTGTAATGAAAATCATACATTAAAATTTTAGAAATGTCTAAAATACAACTACCTAAGTAAACAGGCTTGTCAAAGGAGTAAGTCCGGTAAGGGCCGATTTTGGCCTAAAAATTCAGGTTCATCTGATGAAAGATTTTGGACACTTTTTAAACACTTAAGTGTCTACTTCAGTCGATTCAATTAGTTTATGTGAAAGATTTGAACTGATTTAAAGACGCTCAAATTCAAGCTTAAATATGAAAAATCTATCAAATATGCCTTAATATGTCACTTTTCAGATGGTTTTTGTCAAAAATGAAAGTGGCCGCATCCGTGTTCATTCTCAACCTTTATACATGTTATGTATTATCATCAAATACAACTTACATTTAAATATTAAGAATGAACACAAATGCGGCCACTTCCATCTGAGACGGAAACCGTCTAAAAATTAACCAAAATGCTAAAATTTTGAAGATGTCAGTAATTTAGCATGACTTAATGATGCTAGTACCCGATACATGTGCATTGTATTGTCAAAAACAGCCCATATTTATGTAACAGAAGTATTCTTCTTTCCAATAAATAGCTAAAAATTTACATTTTAACAATTTTGTAAAACTGCTATATTTTGGGGCCAAAAAGGGGTCTTACTGGGCCTACTCCTTGGTTTAGTTTTTTTCATATG
This sequence comes from Mytilus coruscus, assembly GCA_017311375.1. Classification (NCBI taxonomy): domain Eukaryota; kingdom Metazoa; phylum Mollusca; class Bivalvia; order Mytilida; family Mytilidae; genus Mytilus; species Mytilus coruscus. Next base: position 58,069 of record JAASAO010000195.1, read on the forward strand.
CACAGCTGCCATGTTTTCAGTAAATACGACTCGACGGTCAAAGTTGGGTTTGGCAACTAGTTTTAATGCTTGTTTCTTTGTTGTGACTAATTTTACATCGTTTTTCCAAACACGGAATTGTTTATCAATTTTAAAAAATCCTTTTCAGACTCTGTTTTGGATACCGCTCCAAGTTTTGTTTTTTGTCAATGTAAGACTTAAGCCAACGTGATTGTTTGAATGTAATGACACGATGTACTTTTGTTGATAGGATGCCATTCTGAAGACACTGTTTCAAATTTCTATAATGAAGTACATATTTCTGGCGGGAATTTAAATGAGGTATTAATCTATGAACTCCATTCATGTCTATACTTTCAGGAAGGAAGGGGTAGTCATTATGACTATCGTGAAGTTCTGATGGACACTCTAAATCACATTCAATCATACACAGCCTCACCATCATCTTCCCAATGTAAAATGTCTTCCACTTTTTTGGTTCTCCCCATTCAAAGTCACCTGTAGGTAAAGGTTCTGACATAGCCCAACCATATAAATTATTGGCATCTAAATACGTTAAGTATTTTGTAGGTTGTGTAGTGTCGTGATGACTCATATACCGGGTATTTATGGTTCGCCTTGCCATGTCGATGACACACTCCCTCGAGTGGCCTTTTCAAACATCAGTAACATATCTGGATCGTGAAATAATTCTAGTTTAACTTTACTAATTTTTAAAGCTGCATCATAGGCTAATCCTGGTGATGTATAATAATGTAAAGGGTCAAGTACGTTATGTTGTAAACAAATATCTCTAAAATCTTCAAAGATGTCTTGAAGTTGTGTCACATCCCCTTCCAAGTATAAATTGTGGTAGTCTTGCATAGTTTTACAGTTAAATGTGTTAAACACACGTTGTGCATGTACATAGTTGTTATCACTAATGTCTTCACCATCCAGTCTGTTGTAAAACGCGTGAAGGGGTGGTAATTCTATTTCTTTCATTTTTGTAGGGTTGTCCATGTAATCATAAGGATACACCCCTTTTTTAATCATGAGTTCATAGTGATCACCAAAACACTCCTTTACTGCCTTAAATTTGTCTTTGGTTAGATTCTTTGCTAAGGTGTCCAATGAGTTCAACATAAACCTACACGAATCAATGAATCGCATGTCTAAACCCCCCTCTACTTTCTTAGAAAAACTAATATACTTTTCATCCGTGTTAGGAATGCAGTAAATCTTACCGTCAGTAAACCCTAACTCATTAACAAACAAGTGGGCGTCGTACCTTGTTAAATTATGAAACACAATAGGAACAAAGGTGGGAAGTTGAAAGTCTAAATTACACTTATTATGTGCTGCACCACGATACTTACCTGTTAAGTGATCATGATCTCGTACTTTGTCAATCCCTAATTCATCATCACAAATGTGACAACGTGTACTCGCTTCAAAACATGCATCATCTTCTTTTGTCATCACCATGTCTTTTTCGTCTTGGTACATGTCTGCAATATCTTTGACTTCTTCTTCCATACATTCCACGAACTTTTTAGCAACCTCCTCCCCATGATACAATAGTCCTGTTTTAGTCTCCTTATGTGTATAAACAACTCGGTAATGAAAACCTGAAGGTGCATGTCGTTTATAAGCATTCGTGTAAGGTTTTGATGCGTTAGGTTGACAAGTTTCTATGTTGTTTAAATAACATTCAAAATCAGCATAAATAACAGCAGGAACACGCATCTTACGTTTATAGTTTTTAAAATAAATACGTTGACCTTCACCTGGCATCTCGATTTTTACTGCATCCTTTGAATTACAATACTCCATGTGTTCATTTAAAATGTCTTGTCTTAAAAAGTGGTTTAAACATCTTCGACAAAAAAAAAAAAACAGTTCATGACCATGTGTGGTTACCTGAGCACTTAAAAGACGTGACATACTTTTAATACAACAGTAATGTTCTTTAGTAGCATTCGTTAAAAATAAAAGATCTACATGTGTTGTGCCAGTATTCTTTGAAATTCTTAAAGGGTACAATTGTATTTTTTCTTCTTCGTTCTCATCTATTTCTACACCATCATAACCAAACACATTAATGTTAAGGTCTGTATTTCGTCTTTCAAATTTGTTAATGGATTTTAATTTCATTGGAAAATCAATGCTGTCAAAGTTGAGGTCGTTTTTGATGTATTGACCTACTCGATTAGTACTTTTTTGATCCACTTCTGTATAATGTAACGATGATAATACCACCCACTGAAAACACTTATCGTCTTTGTTTCGTATGTTAATAATGGCCTTCTTTTTAGCTAGTTTAGCTGGAAGAGGTATGTATGAATTCCCCTTAAGTGGTATAAATTTATTTATATGAATTTCTAATTCCTCAATGTGACTAAATGTCCAACCACTACCTTCACGCATGTATCTTACCATGCTTTCTTTTGCCTTTTCCATTATATATGCAATGTCTAAATCAAGGTCTGTTGTTTTTGTAATAGTCACTACTGTTGATCTAAAATAAGGGGTCACATAAGTGCTGTCACCTGTGGCTGGGTTAGTTTTTACCAATTCTACTCGAAGTACTAGTTGCACTTTTAAAGCCTTATCTTTTATAAGTGACTCTGTAATTTTAGTGCTCATTTTGCTTTTACTTGCCTTAAAAAACATATCTACATCAAAAGGTTTTAAAGGTTCAATCATAACTGTGCGAAACTTAACCGAGAATACTTAGTTTACCTTGGTTTTTTGCAAGTGTTTGTAATTCCTTTTTAGTAAACACTTTTTCACGAATACACTTAATGGTTTGTTTTTTCTTTAATAAATTTAATTAACATATCTTTGGATTTTCTACTGTACCCACTTATCCCCTTATCCTTAGCCAATTGTCGAAGTTGCTTTATAGTCATGTTTACCTGCAACTTTTCATCAGGTGCATCTGTTTTCACAAATCTAGCACCACCACTTTCACTTTGTATATGTGGTTGTAGATGTAGATGACAGCCCAGATGGACCAGGCATGTATTCATTTCTTTATTTACTATTACTAACTCGTTTCTTTATGATGTTTTTTTTTTCAATTTTCACCAATATTTTTTTAATCTAGTGTTACCTAGATTAAAAAATGAACTGGTATTCACTTGGGAGGGGAGTTGTTCACTTAAGGGGTACTGTGTTGGTATTTACATTCTAACCAAGTCGTATGAAGATTTCTTACTGATTTTAAACCCTGTTCTTTTTACATAAGCCCCTTCTAAAATATCCTTCTCTTTGTTTAACCCACTACATGCCCACACCCATGTACTATCTCCTTCCCTTGTTTTCATTATAAGTATTCTACTTTTACCAAATTTACCATCTACTTCTGTCACTTCAATAATTTTATACCATACATACTTCCATTTCAGTGTTTCTTCATTTTGTTCTTGTACTTTCTCTTCCAAAGCACTAATACTCATAAAGTCATTATCAAAAAAGCCATCATAATATAATACTATAGTACTCAAGTCTTTATAGTTATTTTTCAATTTTATATTACTACTTTAAAAATTCAACTCTTACTCCTATTCAATTTTTACACCATTTTTCAAAATGTTAAAATGTTAAAAATCAACTCTTACTCCTATTCAAATTTTACACCATTTTTCAAAATGTTAAAATGTTAAAAATTAACTCTTACTCCTATTCAAATTTTTACACCATTTTTAAAATGTTAAAAATCAACTCTTACTCTATTCAAATTTTACACCATTTTTCAAAATGTTAAAATGTTAAAATTTGGATGTGCGGCAGAATCGGCCTTTTGATACTACTCATGCAGTGCTGTAAAATATGGTCATAGTCATCAGGAAGACATGTCACCTAACCTGGACACATTATTCTGATTCTGGGCCGACCAGATTTAGCTCTTATTCCTAAATGCCACGTGGTATGCGGAGAAGTAGCAAATACCAATTTTCAAGATTTTGGTTTGACCCGGCAGGGGATTGAAACCACGACCTCTCGCACTAGAGACGAGCCACCAAGGCTGTCATGTGTCTTTTAAATGACTTCGAGGTCGTTGATACAAAAGACTCTGAGATAGTTGATACAAATAAAAAAAAAAACCAACTGGATGGGTCTATGAAAACTTGTTCTACATCTACATGAAATTTATTCATGGATCCAAACGTTGCTAATATATCCACTTGTCCTTACTCAATTATAATTTTTTTTTCCCGCAGACACTCGTCAAAACCCAAAACAATATAGTTTTTGTTTGTTAACACTTATTGTAACTGCTTAATCATTGAATTTGGTAATTACAATTCCATTGTAAGTCCAACACATACCCCCTTGACACTATCTAAAGAACAATCATAGGTCTGTTTTATGTCCCTCCGGAATTTTAACCGAAGATGATAACTCAATCTTCCCTCATCCAAATAACAAAAGTGTCCTTTCCATATTGTTGGGTCACTCCGTGAAAGCTCTTTCCAAATTTTTAAAATCTATTTATTCAGTAAATGAAACCCGGCTT
>JAASAO010000384.1:0-62493 GCA_017311375.1 Mytilus coruscus
CAATTTGTGTAATTCCTATATATCATTGTTATTCATCCAATATCATTGATGTAAGGACAAAAGATGGAATGTTTTGTTTTTCAATTACAGTTTTAAAATATTTTTTATCCAAAATGTCAAAACCGTGGTTTTAACTTCAAATTTGAAGGTATATATGGTTTGATTAGCATTTTGAATTTCTTTTCAAATGTTCGAATAATAAATTTCATCTAAAATTGTATGCAGTTATTTATCTTCATTTTCCGCAAAATAAACGTGTCCCTTTGTTCAATTACACGTTATCTTGTCACCTTCCAACTTCGTAAAATTTGTGAATCAAAATGCACTGGTTTTGCTAATGAGTATATTTCGTTTTATCGTTTTCCTATTTACTATATTTTATATTTATTTCAAGGTCCAATTCATGCATCGTTATTTTTCATGAATAGTATTATACATGTCATTCGGTTACCAAAATTTAGTTTTAAACAGCTTCTTTTCTTTTTTGACATATATTAAACCGAACCCTTGTACGTTATCATCGGGACGATATTTAACAGGATCTGTCTGATATTCACTCTGAGATGAACTCTTCACTTCTACATTCTTAAACTTAAATAACCAATAATAAATAAATCAATCAACCTATTCTTCTGCAGTTAATAAATTTCAAAAGTAGTAGACTTTACACAGAAATTAGAATATTGTTACGTGTAATTTTTCTAACTACAGTCTTTTGGTGTGGAATGGACGATATAATTCGTAAGAAGACGTCACACCAGATTTATATGAAATTTATTATATAACTACCGTCGATTGTTCTTCACCAACACATATAGCGGTTGTATAAATATTTGTCAAGTAGTAACGCTTAAAAACTCATTAAAGATACCAGACTTCGATACGTCAAACAACATATTTTTCTACATAAAATCATTTGCGGTACTCAAATCAAAACGGTAGGAAGGCCGAATCTAATTACAGGGAAAAGAATTGAAAACCAATATTCTAAAAGGCGTGCCAAATTCGTCAATAAGCCCAAACAGTGACTTATAGTTGCATTTAGGTCTATGGTGAATAGTTGTCTCATTGGCAATTGTACCACATCTTTTTATTTTTTTATTTTATGAGTCCGAATACCAGATATCAGATTCATCTTCCAAGGTGTCAGCATATATAAGTATGAGTTACACCCAGGCATGGGGCAAATTACATTGCAATGTAATGCATTACATTACAATTACTTGGACAAAACCAGCATTATATTACAATTACAATTACATGTATTTTGGAAAGTAATGCATTAAATTACAATTACTTTACCAAAGTAATGCATTATATTACATTACATTTTATAAATTTTATTATCAGAAGAAACATACATAAAACATTTTATACTGCAATCTTGGTAACTATTAAATAGATATTATAAAAATCCTTTCATTGCCCTATAGACCAAATGACAGCAGTCAAACAAATGTGATTAGCTTCCTGAAGGTTATCATACAATTTTTGACATACATCCTTGGCCTTAGTCTGTATCAATTTAGATGAGAGATGTTTCCGGCTTGGAATTTGAAAGTTTGGGTTAAGATTTTCTATAAATTTCTTAAACTTTTGCTTTCAACTGTTGAAAATGGGAGTAAATCACTTCTAGCAATATACTCGAAAAGTGAATCTATAGCTTTGTTTTGCTTTGGGTCATTTAATTGATATTTCTGAATACCAGATGGATTTACAAAGTTTGCCAAGGTTGATAGTTCTTCTGGGTCAGGCTTTTATATTTCGAAGTATACATCTCTGTGTTTTCTCACAAAAGAAATAACAGAAATGTTGTAAGGAATTTATTCTACCATTATGTTTTTTTGATTATATTGTTAACTTAATCTCAATGTTAATTAATTACTTTAAAATCACAAATTCACTTGTCAAAAGAAAGGAATTGATTGCTTTACAAACTAATTAGTGGTTTTTGTCAGGTGTCAATTATCAATCATTCAACTTATTTCTTTCATGTTTAAATATCATGTATTGGTTTTTCAATGACTATAAGGGTATATGAAAATGACTGCAAATAAAAAACAATTTTACTTTTGTATGTTTAAAGTTATATCTGTTTTAATTATTAATATAAATGTTTTAGTATTAAGGTAAGATGAAGAAAATCATTAGTTTTACAACAGTTCAAATTTACACTTTTTGTTAATCCTTTAACTAGACATTGATTTGTGTTTAATTTTTTCCTATTTTCTTAAAAGAAAGAATACAACAGTAGTACTTATTATCCCTGAAATTTGTAGCAATAAATAGCACTATCAGACAAGAAGTAATGCTATATATCGTCATGTATTGCATAAATTACATGCATTTTTGCCAATGTAATGCAAAAAAATTTGGGCATTACACATTACATGCATTACTTGGGAAAATGTAATGCATTACAGGGCATTACAATTACAAATTAGCATTACCCCATGCCTAGTTACAAAATACCGAACTCCAAGGTAAATTCAAAATGATGAGCATGCATAAAACTGATAAAATCAAATGTTATCAGCGAAAAAAATACCATCATATTCCTGACGTGGTAAAGGCATTTCCGGAAGAAAATGATGGGTTATACCTGGTTTTATAACCAGCTTAAACCTAGTAAATGATGTTACAAAATATGCTGAAATAAACAAACCAGTGTATATATCAAACATTAGGAAATGTTATATTGTGACCCTTTATCCAGCCAGTCTCAGTAAAGGCACACAATATCACACACCTATACCCCCTCCAAAAAAAAAAAAAATTATCTTCAATTTTGACCCCCATTTTAAAGAAAAAACCTTTTACATCCAAAATAAAATTTTACCAACATTTTGTGTGATTTTAACTTTAAAATTAAGAAGAAAAAAACACACTTTGCATTTATACCCCCATAAAAAAAAATAAAAACATTTTTTGTAAAGAGCACACCAAAACCTTAATCCTGGGTTTTTATAAAACTCATTTTTTCCCTAAGGGAGTAGTATAGTACTTGTACTTTTTATAAAAAAAACGTTATTTAAAACACCCAAAAAACAACAAAAAAATTTCAAAAACAAAAATAAAAAAAGGTCGGGAGAACACACCGCGAAAAATTCTGTTGGATTTTGGAGAAAAAAAAATCAATTTTACTTTTAAAATGAAACAACCTACAGCTCCTGATTTATCAATGGATATACCATTATATCCAGAATTACCTATAGAAGATGGACAAAATTATAGACTACAAAAATAACAGAAATAGAAAAACATTAATAAATGAGAGAGATAAACGAAAATCACTATACAAAAATATAAACGCGGAGTTAATGTTACTGATGGTGTTGATACAAGTTTAATTTCGACATCTGTTGTTTTAGCTGGTATAGGAATTGCTTTTCTATCTTTCTTCCCATACAAATTGCAGCTGTTGTATGTGGAAGTTTAGGAGGTCTAGTTAAATTAATTAGAAGAAAGTTGACAACAAAATCAAAAAACATTATGAAATTAAAACAATGGCAGAATGCAAGTTAAACAGCATAAAAGATTTAATATCAAAATCTTTAACTGACGGACAGATAAGTGCAGATGAATTTAAACTTATTTTAGATGAATTAGAAAAATTTAATGAGATGAAAAAAAAAAAAAAAGTAATTTTAAAAGTTTACCAGATGATGAAAGAAAAACTAATTGAGGAAACAGAAAATAGAGTAAAAACGAATTAAAAAAAAATGGAAAATCTTTGATTTTCTTTAATAAAATCGTTATACGAATTTTAGTTGATAACGGAAATCCACCAAACTATGAATCAATTTTAATTAAATAAATGGATGAAGAAACAAAAGAAAAATTAGTAAAAATGTAAAATAATGTTAAATAAAAATTTAATTATTTTTATCTTAAGTTGTTTTTAACAGGTTCTTTTTATTGTTTATTATCTAATATTTTAGATGAATAAAATGGCTGAGTTTGATAATCCTGAGTTTAAAAATAATGATTATGATGAAGAAGAAGAAGAAGAAACGTCTTTTCAAGATGATGAAGAGTTTCAAAATAATATAAATAAGGAAACTGAGGTATTAAGATATTTATCATACAATGACACTAAAATTCGCGAAAAGAAATTACCAAAAAATGATAAAAGATTTTATAACAAAATAATGAATTATATTCAAACAAAAATTACAAAAATTTTTTACCAAAGAAGAAGAAAAGAAGATTTTAATGGAAGAACAATGTTGTATGTAAAAGATGAATATGGTAGGAAATTGCATTAACATATTATCAAAAGGAGTATTAAAATTTTATAAATTTAACACTCTTCAAAGAAAATACGGTGTTAATTTTATTAGAGATGTTTTAGGTGTAGACGATTATAAAATATCTGAAAGAACAATAAAAAGTAGAGCAGAGTTTCAGAGAATGTTAAATGAAGCACCAATTTGTGAACTCAAAAATATAGAAATTCCATTACAAGAAATATCTACACAACAAGAAGTACAAGAATTATTAGAAACAGCAAGTAATTCAGAAACATATGTAAAGAAATAGAAACTTCTTTTATAGAAGAAGGACAACTTACAAAGAAATGGAAACTCAAACAGGTATGACAAAAGAGAAATGGATAGTGTAATCAATGCAATGACAACAGTAAAGAAGAGATTGCAAATGAATTAGCAAAACTGAATGAAACAAAAAGACTTAGCAAAAGAAAATACCAAATTAGAACAAGCTAAAGAAGATAATGATGAATTTCAAACAAATAGAATAAGTAGTCGAATAAGAGAGTTGGAATCTGAGAGAAGTGTGAGACTAGAAGTAATTAATATTAATAAAGAAAAATTACGTAGTCAATTAAACAGAATTAAAGAGACAATACGTAAAGTATTAAAAGAAGACACAACATTAGGTGAAAGAATAAGAACATTATTCAGAGAACAAGGAATTACAATAGTTAGTATTTTAACTGCTTTTGGAATGATTATTGGTGTTATAGTAGAAACATTTACTGGTGGAACTACTTTTTCTCCTTCTCCTTCTCCTCCTCCTCCTCCTCCACCATCAAAAGGTGGTGTACAAGACTGGATAAAAAAACAATTAAAAAATCTTGGAAAACTATTATCTTTTCTTGCAGGAAAATTAGCAGCTGCATTACCAGGTATTATAGGTTCTATTGTATCTTGGTTATTGTCTGTAACAAAAGACGTAGTAAATTGGTTTGCAAACAACTTATGGGCTTTGCTTGTTTTGGTTGTTGGTTTATTGTATGCTGCTGCTAGGGAATATTTAAAAAAATAAATTAATAAATTTTATAAATAATAAGTGCTGTAATACCTAATACAATACTTCCAAATATTATTGCTTTTTTATTATCTTCGTGTTCGTCATATTCATTTTTTTGTGTTGGTTCTATTTGAACTGGTTCTGATTTTTTTGGTTCTGATTTTTTTGGTTCTGATTTTTTTGGTTCTGATTGAGATTGTTGAATCGGTTTTGGTTTATTTGGTTGGAAATCGACAGGATCGAGACCGGTAAAATCAAAATTTTTATTATTTAAATCATCATTTAAACCGAGTGTTTGATTTTCTGTTGCAATTACAATTTTGTTGTTATAACCAACAATGGTGTCAATTTGTAATACCATATCACTGGGAGACATATATAAACCAAGTCCATAAGCATAATCAACTTTACTTCTTGCATATTTTAAAACATTTTCATAATTCGATATCTGGGTGGGTAAATCGATAGGACTATTTATTACATCTTGTACATTTGCTAAGAATTGTTTTGTGCATCAAATCCTGTTCCTACTTTTAATATTTCTACCCTTGTTTGAGATTGTGCCCTAATAATGCCCATACAAACATTCTAATACTTTCATTGATACGTTCAATACCTGCTTTTGTAAAACCCTCTGATTTATCTAATATAAATGTTGTCCAAGCCATACTTATATCTTTTGTATGACGAATTGTATCATGAATATTAAAGAAGGACCATCCCTGAATGATGATATCTGTATTCACCACTTGGTTTATAATATTCAGAAAAGTTCCTAATCCTTTAGATGATGATTCTACTTTTGTCTCCAATCTGTATTTGGAGAAACATCAAATTCATTGCATAATTTTGATATGCAGCTTTGTCATATGGGTTTTGTAATAACAGAAAGAAGAATCTGTTGGTAAAGGTGATTTAAGTTCTTTTAAAATTCTGGCAATACAATAATATAAGTGAAATGTATAAAGTGATTTAGTAAGATTTGAAGTGTTTTGTATATGATCATTATAAGAAACACCACATCCTGTACTTGCACACCAGACTGCAAAGTTTAACTGACATTGCCACCAATCAAACGAAGAATGAATCCATGTATTCCATGGTTCGTTGGTGTGTAATGATGGGTTTTGATATTTTGAAATAAATTGGGAAAGCTGTTTTAAAGTTTTCTTTTGATTTACAAATATTATTTGATCGACAAGATTTATATCTTTTTAGAATACTTAACACTTGGATTATATGATACATTTGGATTATATTTAAATTCTTTTGTTATCATTTTTATATTAAAATGTACCACACTATTTCAAATATTGATAAGACAATTAACTTACAACAATACATTGATAACAGAGATGGAAATAAACGTATTGGTTTAAAATCTATAAGATATAGTGTAGGTTGGTATAATGTTTATGGTGGAGTTATAAGACAAACAGGAGAAAGACTTCATAGGATTAAAGATGGTTATTATAGTTTCCAACAAATAGCGGATGAATTTAAAAAAAGATATTGTATTATCTGTAAATGAAACAAATGGTATTGCGTCATTAAACACTCCTATTGAGTTAAGGATAAATGAAGATTTGAAAAATATGTTAGGATTTAATAATGAACGTAAATTCGAACCTAATGAATTACATTTTGGAAAAAATTTGTAGATTTTGCTATCCATAAATCATTATATATCCATTTGGAACAAGTTAGCACTTCTCATAATTATCTTGATGGTAAGCCAAGTACATTATTGGCTGTTATTCCAGTCGAGAATAAAGAGTTTGGTGAAGTTATAACAGTGAGATTTGAGCATCCGGAATATAAGTGTTTAGTAAATGATGTTATAACAGAATTGAAATTAGAAATAAGAGATGAAAATAATAACAAGATAATTAATCATTTACCAATTAATTGTGTTTTAGAAGTTATATAATTTATTTAATAAAATGAGCATACTTGGTGTCAAAAAAAAAACGTAGATACATCGGAAATAAAAAGGAAATATTAAATATGAAGAGTGAGCTTCAAACAATGGATACTAAGGATAAAGATTTACGCCGGAGTGTCGCTGCCCTAAGCATCAGAGTTTTAAATGTTGAAAATATAGTTGGTAATATTAAAATAAACCAGACAGAACAATAATAAGTATAAATGCTGGAATTGATGGTCCAATACATGGAAATAAAAGTTTAATTTTGGTGTTGGTGGTGGTTATTATGTAATGAACTTTCCAGGACAAATATTGGGTATTAGTTTAGTAAGTTTAAGAACAAGCACAGATATTATAGCCATTAAGATGATGGTTAATGATAAGTCAACTAGTTACAAAATGAGTTTGGATAAGGGTGTCACACACGGTTTTAATAACTTTTATACACCTTTTGAAGTTAAGGCTGGAGATAGAATAAGTTTTATTAGTATGACTAATAATTCTGCATGTATCAATACTCTAGTATCAGTGGTAATTGAATTATTTTTATAACAAATTTAATCCTTAAAAATGTCGGCATACGGAAACAAATTAAATCCTTACAGAAAAATAAGAGAACCTCGTGGTGTGAAAGGTATTCGTCAAAGTGTATCAATAACAAATAATCCTTCAACTATTGATCAAAATCAACAGCTATTAGTGAGATTCCCCAATCTAAGCAATAATGATGTTATTGTTCCTGGAACAACCAGATTGGCATTTGAAATAGAACTCACATCTACAGACGACAATGCAACTACATATCAAAACATAGGAAGAACAATAGTTAAAAACAACAATTCGTATAAGTGGAAATGAAATTATGTCAATTGATGATAGTGATATTTATCATTGTTATGTTGATTTATGAAATCTACATCTGAACGTTTAAATATGGCATACCAAGGAATTGGTGAAACAAACATGTTAAAACACAGAGTTGGTGCGGATGATAAAGCATCAGACATAGGTGATGAAGCAATTGCAACTGCATATGGTGCAAGATTTTGTATCCCACTTGATTTTGAACTATTAGAAACTCATATGCCTTTTTATCAAGCAGGTCTTGGTGATAGACTTGAATATGAACTTACATTTAATAATTATAACAATGTTATTAAATCAACAGATACATCTGCAAGTTATACAATCAAAAACATTTGTTTAGAATTTGATATGGTTACTGATGCAGAATTAGCAAGACAGATAAGACAACAAGTTAATGGTAAGATGGTTATTTTGTACGATAGAATACTAAGACATAGAAAATAACCAAAAACAAATCTGATACATTGTGGAATATAAATTTAAATGTTCCAGCTAGAAGTATGAAAGGAATTCTAATGTTGTTCGAAGATCCTGAAAGAACAAGCACTGAAACTTATTATAATCCTAATATAACAAAAGTAGAAATGACAATAGAAGGTGTTCCAAATCAACTATACAGTCAAGGAATGAAAGCATATCAACAATGGGATGAAATAAATAAATTCTTTGCTTTAAATTCAAAAGAAATAAAACAACAGAAGAAGTTTTAAAAGATTTAAATTTGTCTTATACAACATTAGAAAAATATCTCACAACTAATTATGCATTATGGTTAGATTTACGTTCAACAGATGACAACTCATTACACGGTTCAGGTAGAAGAATTGAAAATGCTTCTGAAGGTATTACTATCCAAATAACTAAAACAGCAGGAGCAAATAAATTAATAAATGTTTATCTGTTTGTTATACAAGATGCACAAATTAATTTTGAAGATGGAAGATTTAAAGAAGTTAATTACTAGCGGTTCCCTTAAAAATGGAAACAAACGAGCGGAGCGAGATACACCTGAATTACCAAAATATCCCCATTGTGCTATTATATGTGGACAAACAGGATGTGGAAAACAGAGTTTGTTCTTGATTTATTAGAAGGAGAATATAGTGGAGTTTTCAAATATATAGTCATACTTTGTCCAACCATCCAATGGAACAAAGCATACAAAAATCGTGAATGGATTGGTGATGTTAGAAAACCAAAAACAAAAATCTAATAATTGTTAATCCTATTGTTGAAGTGAGAGAAGCGAACGGTTCCCTTTATGAAGAAGAGAAGCTACAAGAACTACTAAGAATGTTCTTTAAAAATATGCTGGTCATCCAACATTATATATCATTGATGACTGCAGTGCAACAAAAGAACTAACAAAGAAAAAGATATGCTGTCCGAGCTTGCATTTTCAGGAAGACACGCGGAACAATCAGTGTGGGTCATTTCACAGAGATACAACTCTGTTTTAAAAGATTTAAGAGAACAAACAAAATGGTTATGCATGTTCTACACAAAAGATAGAGATAGTTTTGATAATTGCCTAAGAGAAAATGATGTTATTCCTACTTTGGAAGAAAGACAAAGAATAAAGGAAGAACTTAAAAAAAAGAAACATCGTAAATTAATATTAAAGACAGATCAACCTACTGATTATTGGTTACTTAATTGATTTTTTTTTTTTTTTAGCAATTCTCAAGTAATGCTTAAGTAATGCTTAAGTAATGCTTAAGTAATTCTTAAGTAATTTAACCAAAATAAGTAATTCTTAAGTAATTTAACCAAAATAAGCAAAATAATGCTTAAGTAATGCTTAAGTAATTCTTAAGTAATTTAACCAAAATAAGCAATAAAAAAAGCAATGCTGTTGGAAATACTAACAATTGCAACAAACACTGCAGTCTTATCATTGGTTGGATATGTTGTATTTAATTTTTAAAGTTAAAATAAATTATATCCGTTTTTGAAACGTATAAAATGAATGCTGAAGAATTATTAAGCGAGCAAATTGTGGAAAACATAAATATTGATGATGAAGCGAGCGAAGTGAACGGTTCCTTCAAGAAAAAAAACGCGAGAGATTATCATCTGTTGTTGCTGGTGGGAGTAGTAAACAATATCTGGGTAAAGAATTACAACTGTCAGATATTGATAAAATGACAACAGAGCAAATAAACAAACTATACTGTAAATATGAATCAAGATTGGGAGCTAGTATGACCAAGACATTAGGAAACTCTTTTATAAATTTATATGTCATGGGTGTATCAAAGTTTTTCAAAGTTGTTAATCCACCAATTTTAATACAAGACTTAGAGGAAGATCCTTTTATCAATAATGCTTTAACTAATACATGTTGTGAACTGTACTATAGATATGGAATGTATCTTGCTCCTTTTACTGCAATATTAACAACAGCAAGACATATCGAACCACTCGCTTCGCTCGATTTCCGAAAAAAGATGAAAATAATGACATAAAAATGATGAATGAAAATCCTGAACAAAAGAAAACAAAGAAGAAAAAAAAGAAGTATTTAAAAACCCAAACCAAAAGACCCAAAAGAGTAGCTGCTGGTAAGAAAGGTGCAGAAGTAAGAATAAGAAATGCAGAATTGAGAAAAAAGAAGTGGAAAAATTAAAAAGAAAATTCAAAAATCAAACAAATAACAAAAGATTCTGATACAGAAACAGATTATGAATCAAACGAACATATCCTTCTGTCAAGAAACACTCCAGTTCCTAGTTGATTACAAATTTGTACTTTTCCTATAAGTATTGTTGGATTGGGATTGTTTTTACAACCAAAGTAAGAAACCAGAAAGAATGATTAAAGAAATAACAAAACCAGAAAAACAAAAGAAAGAAATTGATCCTTTGAATTTAATTAAGAGCAAAGTGAGAATTTAAAATTTAGTACATTAAAATGTCAACACAAAAGACGGAAAACAAATAGCAAATATGTTATATCATGCTGGAGTGGAAACATTGTTAACAGTTGGATATGCAGAAATAGGTAAAAGGTACTAAGGAGACCAGCACCAAAAGTAGATTTTAATGTAAATGATGTTGTAATGTTATCCATTGATATATTACTTGCAATGGCAACAAAAGATATGTTGATTAAGCAAGGTATTATACCTGCTGATATCATGAAGTAATAAAAGGGAACCGCTTTTTTTTATTTTATTTTGTTTTTAGGAATCGCTTGTCGCTCTAATAAAATGGCAAGTGCTTTAGCGATGATGCTTGGTGGGGCAATAACAAATGCTTTTGCATTTTCGGGGAGTAATTATTTATTTTCACATATGGGTAGTAATGCAAATGAAGAGAAAATAAGACATGATAAAGCTATAGAAAAATTAGAAAAGCACAATCAGAATGGAATAAAAAAGAACACAAAGATTAGATTTCATCAATGAACAATTACAAAAGGAACATCATGCCGAACATACTTTTGAAGATGTTGACCAAGCAATGAAACAATACTATTACATTACAAGTAAACAATTAACTCCATTATCACCCAAACCTAAACTAAGTGATTTTATACACCATCAGAAGACCAGAAAAATAGAGAAATTGCATTTGTTGTTGGTGGAATGGTTTTAACAGGTTTTGTTGTTTGAAGTTAAAATAAGCGAGCGAAGCGATGATTACCTTGAAGAAAATGATACATTTAAATCTAAAAATATTATTCCTTTGATTAAAGTTTTTAAAGAGGGTTATAAAGAAATAACAAAATAAATTAAATTTCAGGACATGGTTTTCAAAACATATTCATAAACTTTATCTGGTCTAATAAAAGCATCCCAACCAGGAGGAAACTTAGATAACTTTTTACCTTTAAACTTTTCCATTACTTCCATTTGTTTTGGAGTCAAAGGACATTCTCCATCATCTCTTAAACAACATATCTGATAATCTGATAACATTATTCTTCCTAATATAACTTTAGCGTCAGGATCATCTTTCTCAGTATAAGCTTCAATCATTTTTAGTCTTTTATTTTTAAAATAAAATTTAAATTATATATTTTTAATATCCATAAGGAAAACTTCTAATTAAATTTTCATTTTACAATATACCATTCTTTTATCAAACATATAATCATAAGCTTTAACTTGTTTAACTGTTTTAAGTTGATGATCTTTTCCTATTTTATATTATTATATTTAACAGTTTCATATTTTCATTTTCATCAGTAACTATTTTTATTTTTTATCTAATGTAATCTTTTTTCTACTTCAGCATTTAATCTAAAACCTTTACAACAGCTAACTAGTTTTTCTGTATCTAGTTTCATTGAATAATCTTTTGGACCAGCAGATATAAATTGTTTTATGTGATTAGCATTGTGTTTTGAAACAATTTCGTCTGTTAAATCACCTAATTTACTTCCCATCATATTTTCTACTTTTTACATGCTTCAGAACCATCATCATTGTAAATACAAGAATCTGTATCCATGTATAAAACTCTTTCTTGTAGAATATCTAATAATTCGTATAATTTTAATCTAGCATGTGCTGTTGTAAATAAAGCTATATAAACATTTACACTTGGATTAGGTTTAGAATATTCTTCTTTTCTTTATATTCAGTTAATACAATATTTTCATCTAATATCATGGTACTTATATCTTTATATTTTCATTAAATACTATTTTAGTTATATGTTCTAAAGTAAAACAATATTCTTTTGTGTAAAATTATCTCTCATACCAAAATGTCCCCATAAATTATTTAAACATATTTTAGCTATAAATCTTAATCCTGAATTGTACTTAACTTTGTCAATATCTAGATCATAAGCAGTATTATCTATAATGTATTGTATTTTGTTTTACATTCTTTATCGTTTTTACAATCATTTTACAATATTTAGGATCACATTTACATCCTGAAGCTTCTTGTTTATATTTCATAAACGTATCTACATAAAGTTTAAATATATCTGTAGATGTTTTTCAAAATGTTCTAGTTCATATATTTTTGTAATTCATAACCTTTTCTATTGCTTTATCTATTTCTATTGTAGACCAAGTTCCTACTATAACTCTTTCCTCATTAGAATGTATACATTTTCATTTTAATATTTTACATTCTTTACATCTTTTATTTCATGTATTTTATCATGTTTATTTAAAGTAGGATCATCTATGTGTTTACATTTAAAAGATATTTTATTCATACATGTTCTACATAATCCAAAAAGTAATTTATGTGTATTATCACTAGTTAATTGTTTATAAGGTAAAACAGGGTGATACAATCCTTTAGGTGGTAATATTTTACATTTCATTATTCCGAAATAATTATTTTTATATAATCATCTACAGAAATATCTGTATATGTAATAGGATGTCCTATAGGATATTTACAATATTTATTTACTGATGGATACAGAGAACAAAAATCTACATATCTACCTTTTAAATCAGAAAGATTATTGTATAATTGAATAGTTTCTGTTCTTCCTCCATAAAATGCATCTCTTTTATCAATAGGTTTTAAATGTGGATCAACTTCAGGATATTTTTGTTGATCAAACTCACATTCCCATATTGTATGAATTTTACATTTGGTTTTAGATAATCTTCAATAGTTTTAAGTCTTTCTTTAGTTTGGTCATATAACTCTTTCATAGTTTTTTATTTCTATCTTTTTACATATTTCTTCAGGACTATAACATTTTGTACATCCATGCCAATAACATCCATAAAATTCATAAACATTACGCATTTTATTTTCTATCATAATAATAACCATCGACTTTATAACATTTATTATTAATGAATAATTTCTTTTCACCTCCTTTTTAGCATGTTGAATCATTATATTATATTCTAAAGAAATATACTCTAACCATTGTATTGATTTTTGTGAATGTACTTCTTTAATTGTCATCTTTTGTGAATTCCAATTGTTTCATTTGTCAACATTAATGTTTTAAATATTTTGTACAACATTGAGCAATTGTAATATATTGAAATGGATCGATACAATTATTGGTTATATTTAAAAATAATTTTCTATATAAGGTACAACCTTTGGCAAGAATTAAAACATCCAATAGACAATAATAAAATATTTCTTTATAGAATTTAAATTCTTTTCTTTAACTTTATTATACCATTCATCAAATAATTCTTTATTTTTAATTGTCATAGTATTATAACCAAAATATTCTTTATCAGGATAAATTCCCTCATATTTTTGATTCTCTGTTGTATTAAAATAATGTGGAAAATAACCTTTGTTACCCACAAATCCAAATGTTTTGGGAAAGCAGCTAATCCACATAATGTAAAATTTATAGAATCTATGAATCTTAAATTTATTCCTTTAATAAATATAGCTGTTAATTTTAGTCCAGAAGAAATTATGTTATGTTCAATTTTATTTTTAACAATGTATCCTAAAATCGGTTGCATATCATAACCTTTTCCATAATGTGAAATAAAAGTGTAGTCTTTAAATTTATCTCTTATGAAATATTTACAAAAGTTGTCTATTACAGAATTTCCTATAGGGTTTCATATTTAATTTTTCTACATCACTAAAACAATCATCTATGTCTAATTCTAACAAGTTTAAATTATCAATATTGAAATCACATTTAAATACTTTTACATAGTTATTTTTAAAACAATAAATATTTTCTAAATCGTAAGCTATACAAAATTCATTATATGTATTCCTGTTTCTTGATTTGCTTCAAAATCAAAATATATATATTTATTATTTTTACTTGTTTTGGTACTGATGGTTTCATATAACATAAGTGTTCTTCATTACTTTCCGTGTATTTTTCATAACATATTAAACATATTTTTCACCACATTTGTGATTTTTACCTGTATATGTTTTGTTACATTTATCACAAATATGTTGTTTTCTGATAGTTGTTACTGTATTATCTTTGCATGTATGTTGTTCAGTATAACCAATTAAACATACTTTACAAAACCTACGTTTAGCTAAAAATCCTGTTATATTTGTTATAGTGTCAAAGTGTTCATCATGATAATATAAATATATTTGTTCATTATATTCTTCATTACCATCATATACAATATATTCTGTACTATTTGATGTAAAACAATTATCCTAATATTAAGATAATTTTCAAAAGCTTTTAAATCTTCCAAATCATTTCCTTCTTCTTTATTTCTACTCCTGATTGTTCATGCAAATCTTCAGCTAATCTTTTGTAATGGTCTACTTTCATTGATATGTTTTAATTGAGAATCTGTAAAATCTTTTAATAACTTATTTGAAGCTAAAGAAGTTACAATTGCCCTTGATAAACATATTGTATCATCATTTTTATTTTGATAATACTTCTTTTATTTATGACATCTAATATTTTTAAAGCTTTACCTTTTCCTCTTTTATTGGGTATAATAGTAACTTCAAAAATAACTTCTTCTAAATTTAATTCTTCAGCACTATTTAATAATCTTTCCATTTGATCCATGAATAACTTTTTAACTGTATTATATGTTCTTATAGGCCAGCTTTTATGTTTAGTAATTATAATTTCATGAATAGGTACTATTTTAATTCTTCCATTAGGGTAATCTTTTATGGAATAGTCTACCATGTGATCAAAAGCATTTGTAAATGTTTCTTGTTTTCATCCTTTAGACTAATTTTATAATTAAATACATAAATACTTGCTTTATGTTTATATTCTTTGTCAAAACAAGTTTATATGAATCTCCTCGCTTGGATAAAATTTTATCCTTTTTGCCTCCATTTTTAAGAAAACATTTTAGTTACTTCAAAATGTCTAAAACAAATCTAACAAATAAATTAGCAGATGAACTACATCATAGAGTTGTAAAATCTTTTCCTAAAAGACGTGTTTATGTTCATTCAATAGATCAAACTTGGGCGGTTGATTTGATAGATATGCAACAATATTCAAAACAAAATAAACACTATAAATATTTATTAGCAGTTATAGATGTTTTTAGTAAATATGGTTGGTTAAGCCCTTTGAAAAATAAAACAGGAGTAGCAGTGAGTGAAGCATTTAAAACATTATTTAAAGAAAGAAAACCAATATATATTTGGTCAGATAAAGGATCCGAATTTTATAATCGACAAGTAAAAGAATTGTTAAAAGATAATAACATAAAGTTATATTCAACTGAGAATGAAGAAAATCCAGTGTAGTGGAACGATGGATAGGAACAATGAAACAACATATGTATAAATACTTTACTGCTAATGAAACTTTAAAATATTATGATATATTAGATAAATTAGTTAAAATTATAATAATACAGTACATTCTTCAATTAAAATGACACCTGTTCAAGCAAGTAAATTAAAAATGAATTAACAGTGTATAAAAATTTATATCCAGAAAAGGAGAGAAAATTAAAAACCTAAATTCGAAGTCGGAGATAGAGTAAGAATAACAAAAAAAAGGGTAAATTTGAAAAGGGTTATACTACTCGTTGGACTAAAGAAATATTTGTAATTGAAAAGTTTTAAATACAATTCCTTTTACTTATAAAATAATTGATTTAAAAGGTGAAGAAATAACAGGTTCTTTCTATGAACAAGAATTACAAATGACTAAGTTTTAAATCTTTATTTACAAAATAAACACTATAAAATATATTAATAATCTCAGATCAGTGTTGATCTTTCGCGCTCTAGCTGGAGCGCGGGGTTGAAAGGTCACTGAGAAGATTGTTTACGGAATATGAAGATGCTCTGAATAATCCAACAGGTTTTGATGCACTGCTTGTGATTCACTAATTTCCTGTTCTAATTCTAGTGCAGTAGGACTACCTAACAATTCTTCTTCTTGAGAGGAAGAAATACTGGCCGACATGAAAACCACAACACACTAAAAGCACACACGTCTTCTCACCACTGAGTCTGCTATATGTTTACATGTGATGACAACGTCGTCTAGGCAACATGTAAACATACTCTTGAATATTTCAATGATCGATTTAGTCTATTTAAAGTCATGTCCTATTAAATAGCACTTCACAAATGTAAAAGCAATTTAAGTTGTAGTCGTATTGATCCGTTTTATTACTAGACTATATTGATAGAATTAATTAAAAATCACAATTTACATTTTGCCATTTCTCGAGGTTGGGGCG
Organism: Mytilus coruscus; assembly: GCA_017311375.1. Classification (NCBI taxonomy): domain Eukaryota; kingdom Metazoa; phylum Mollusca; class Bivalvia; order Mytilida; family Mytilidae; genus Mytilus; species Mytilus coruscus. The sequence goes on from JAASAO010000384.1 coordinate 17,192, forward strand.
CACTGGGAAATTTTTTTTTTCTCCAAAATCCAACAGAATTTTTCGCGGTGTGTTCTCCCGACCTTTTTTTATTTTTGTTTTTGAAATTTTTTGTTGTTTTTTTTGGGTGTTTTTAATAACGTTTTTTTATAAAAAGTACAAGTACTATACTACTCCCCTTAGGGAAAAAATGAGTTTTATAAAAAAACCCAGGATTAAGGTTTTGGTGTGCTCTTTACAAAAAAATGTTTTTCTTTTTTTTATGGGGGGTATAAATGCAAAGTGTGTTTTTTTCTTCTTAATTTTGAAGTTAAAAATCACACAAAAATGTTGGTAAAATTTTTATTTTGGATGTAAAAAGGGGTTTTTTTCTTTAAAATGGGGGGTCAAAAATTGAAGATAATTTTTTTTTTTTTTTGGGGGGGTATAGGTGTGTGATATTGTGTAAGGGCTTCTGTTGAACTGTGTTGTCGATTAAACAGATAAAAGTAGCGGCTCTATTAAAACAAATCTTTCAACTAATATTGTTCGTAAGTTATACTGAATGTTTTATGATTTATGTATATTTACTCTCGATTTTTCTTGAAAATAGCTACGGAGTTATAGGTTTACATACTCTCAATATTAGGTATACATGCTGTATTAACAGAAGGTTGTTTTGAAATCATGTATATTTTACAAGAGTTTTGTTTTCAATAACGGTATTTCGAATGATTCGTAAAATGGGGATATTGTCTAATTATTTAGTGTATTTCGTCTCATAGGTATGGTTTTGATGAATTGATTAAGACTGATTAACGTTCAGTGACAAAAGAACATACATTATAACATATACATGTAATATGACGATACTGGTTTCTTTTCATACAATGTATCAGCATGTTTTATTGGATGTTTAAAGTGTTATCTCAAAATTAGCAGAACAGAGGTAAATCTTTCACTCTACCAGGCAGGGCACATTATTTCATGATTTTAAGATGTTGTTTTCGACCCTGCAGGTAGGTGCGAGGAGACTTCCATACTGTAGTTCAATAACTATTTTGTGTTTCAGAACACAATTTGTGTTTGCTTTGAGAATATATTGTGTGTGTCTGGTCTGGGTTTTTTTATCCTTTATAATTTCTCATAGTCACATTTAAAAAAAAATGTTTTTGTTTCAATCCTGCAAATTTAATTCAGAAAAAGTCCACAGTGAACGGTTGTAGAAAATTGAGAATTTACCATGAAACTGTGGGATATATAAATAAATATTCTTTCCTGTTTATATCTTGAACTTTCAATTATATCGATCCAACATAAATGGAATGACTGACTGATTCCTTGTGCTTGTAGGATGTTTGCTGTATGTAACCTTCTATGAGGCTTACAGTAAGGAACACTGTTAGGTTTGCACCATGAGATCCATTATCTCACTAGTAACTTAGTAATGTTATTTTTCCGACCGGGAATCAAAGTATTGAATTCTTCGTGCTGATAGATAAAACCGCTAAACGCCGTGTGTGTTTCCTTAAAACACTGCTTTTATCGTTATAAAGATAAAGATAAATTCATAAAGACACATAAATATTAACGCGAATAATAAAGTCCTCTAGAATATCGTTTATTCTGAAGTCTTGCTATTATTATTACGTCATACCTTCACAGCTAAAACATATAGTAAAGTTTATGAATATGGTTGGGTTGATTTTTTGTCGTTTCAGGTTATATAAATCTTCTATACATCTTTTATATTCTATACATCGCTATATATAAACAAGGAGATTTTAGGCATTAGACAGCAATCAACTAAAAATTCTTGTCCGAGATTTTAATTCCACTATAAGTAGATTTAACTATTCTCCACCAAAGAGGGGCATAAAGTGATTTGATATTATCTAAAATTCATAGTATTGTTGGTTTGTTCAGTCTTAAAACTTATCGGTATACTTTAAGATTCGATAATGTTTTGTCAAATTTCTCGATATTACCTTAGCCTAAAAGAGAACACGAATCTGTTTTATGAAAGTTTTGCAACTTAAGAGTAATTATCTCATAATATTGTTTCTAAACATCTTTAGTCTTTACAAATGCTGGATTTAAGAATTTTGGTTATCAAGATATTATTTCGCATTTCGATTAATTTTCAATTGACTAGCAATACAATAACTCGATCTCATTTAAATTCATGTGAATGCGATCTTTGAGTTGTCCTCAGCAGAGATGAATGCGCATAAGCCCAACAAATTCAGTCATTAAAAGACTTATGAAAAAATAATCTTAAGTCCGACAGGAAAATCAATTATGTTGACTGTTTCAACTCGCAAAAAAAAACCAAAAACTACAATATTATTATACATATTACTGTTTAAAAGTAAAATAACAAACATACCGAACTCCATGAAAATTCAAATCGGAAGTCTCTTATCAAATGTAAAATCAAAATTTCAAACACATCAAATGAATTTAAAAATGTTGTATTTCTGACTTGTTACAGACATTTTCTTTTGTAGAAAATGGTGGATTAAACCTGGTTTTATAGTTGGCCTCACATCTATAAAACGAGTACGTTCATTAATGCTGTTTTATATTTATCTCCGGTATGAAATCAATTAGAAAAATCGTAATTGTACTTTTGCACATGCTATTTATATTTACATGTATCTGTATATATTCATCCATTTAAAACTATGATATGTTTCTAACTTAATTATGATTGGACAGAGGTCGGACCTAAACCTTTAGAAATAGAATACTTTATACATCAAGAAATACCTGTACCAAGTTAGGAATATATGACAGTTGTTTTCCATTCGTTTGATGTGTTTGAGCTTTTTATTTTGCCATTTGATAAGGAACTTTCCGTTTTGAATTTTCTTACGAGTTCGGTATTTTGTTATATTACTTTTATGTCAACCTCGCTTTACTTTCTGTTTTATGCAACTACATTCCAACAGCACATGTGACAAACTGTATATCTACTTGTTGCTACATTGTTCACGTTCGTGATTTTCCATTGAGGGTTACTTCATAGAAGGTTTCGATAGACCCAATGTTTCCTTATCATTTATGGTAAAATTAAAGTAATTCCATTGAAAGTTGTTTGAACTTGACCATTAATTGGTTGACGCTTATGGAATAGATGTGTCACATATATATTACCATTCGTTGTTCCATATGTCGTAGCCAAAAGCCCGTCTTGGATTCCTGTAAAAGAGGGTTGAAAGATACCAGAGGGACATTCAAACTCATAAATCGAAACTAAACTGACAACGCCATGGCTAAAAAAAGACAAACAGACAAACAATAGTACACAAAACACAACATAGAAAACTAAAGACTAAGCAACATGAACCCCACCAAACACCTGATTAGTTTTATACGCAGCTCTTTATTTAGATATTTTTTGTTTTTGTTTTTGTTTTATTAGAAAAATTGGCTCTATGTGGGTTTTTTGGCAAGCTGGGTCTGTTTTTGATATTGTTGAAGAATGACGAATACATAAAAATACAGAGAAATACAAAACGACCTGTATTTATAGAATCCAAATCAAAATGAATGTCTTACTTGTTTACATGAAATTATACGTATCTTTAAAGGTTAAGTATCAACTGGTATAAAATTATTAAGCATCATGGTCGTTTCTATCGGGTCCAGGTTTTTTTTTTAAGAAAGACCCACCGGCAAGATAACGTTAGGAGTTTGACTTGTAAAAAGTCTATGCATAAACATATGTGTAGTTCTATAAGGGGGAGCCCTATACCCCAGCCTATACCCCACAAGAATGCGCCACTAAGTTTTAATACTGATTCAATTGAACTTTTACTTAAAAGGGACACTGCATCGGGACTTACTATAAACTAAATGATATTTCGCTATAAACGCCTAAAGCTACATATTGCAAGCTCCCGGTAAAAGCCAAATGTTCAGTGCATATTGTATAATACTATGCATTTGCTACTGTTTGTCCAAAAATATAATGATAATCAGGAGATTATTGTATGTTCAACACGGCACATCAATCAATCATACAGCATTTCCTGCAACATATAACACGTCGACCAAAAATAACAAATTAATAAACAAATATAGCACAGCAAAAAAAAAAAAAAAAAAAAACGCACAAAAGCCAAGAAGCTGTGCTTTTCCATTTCATTCTACTAAATGTTAACAAAACTTCTCAAAAAATATTTACATTACAGCTAGCAGTTTTTATAATGGAAAACATACACGAGCAATAGCGAAATGAATATTAGTTCGAGCTGATTTTAAGACTAGGGGGAGAAAATAGGGGCTGCCTTGGTAAATTATCAGTTGTACTTTGGTTGGTACTTTTCATAGCTATTTTCTACTTACATTTTTGGTTGAATTGCTGCATTTAATCAATCTTATTTTCCACTGGAATGCTGAATAATAAGAATCGCGCCAAATATCTACGATATATGATTGTAAATGCAAATTTAACGTCACCGTTATAACTAGAATTTGAAGTTGAATAAAACATATTTCGGATTTGAAAATTTCAGTTACATTTTTATACCTAAATACATTGTAAATTTGAAAATAAATGTTCGTTAGTATTAAAACACACAATCACACAATGGCAAAGTGAAATATCATTGTTTTCAAATAAACCTAGAATCATAGAATTGCTTTTAATTAAAAATGAACAAAGCAGGTATTGAGTACGGGATTGTAGCATTCAATTTATACCTCAAAAGAAAACTCGAACTTGATAGAGCGCATAGCAACTGGTGTAATTGAATTGAAACTACGGATTTATAACAATCAACTCTACCACTACATTAATGACATGCATGTAACGTTATATAAATTATTGTTTTCGCAATTTCTGGACTGGTATTTGTTTGCAAATAATCGTAATTTTATTAAAAAAGTCTAGTAAATAAAGAGCACCGCCTCCGCGGTAGTTTATAACCGCAGGATATGCATTCTAGGGGATTATTGCAATTTTAGCTTGACATATATATTTATTGTTAACTTCATAGCCATCGGGTATAATACTGTATATGACATACGATTAAAAATTAGTAAATAAACGTTTAAAATTTTCTTTTTGAGAACACGGAATGTACCCCTTGATTAAAAGCAGATGTCCCTAGTGCTGTGCTAGTTCAATCACTTCTAAGTTTTTAAGGTCAAAGAATTGAAACTTTGGAAGCAAGGCGCTCGTTTTAGTTCAATAAACATAAACTCAAATTTAGGAATGGTAAATTTACGATTATTTCAGGAATTTAAATTTTAGTTATTTATGATTGGGACAAAATAACATGGATACATGTCTTCTGTTCATCCCATGGAACTTAATTTTTCTGTAAGATAATGTAATGTTGTTGATTTTAACGAAATATCAACAGATTAAACCACTACGATTTGACTTACGACTGCCTGTTACCACTCGTAAGATTACGATCAAACTTACGATAAAATTCTACTTACGATTGTTTATGAAACGGTCAAAAACTTACGATTTGACTTACGACAGACGTAAGATCTAAGATTGTCGTACGATTTTTTGTGAAACGATGGCCTGTCCTACATTCCTGAAAAATAACATTACTGAATGTGTACTCATAATCAACACAAGCAGCATCTACGAATACCTTTCCAGAGCACCTAAGATCATACTCAGTTTTCGGAGGAGTTCGCGTTACTCATACTTAGTTTTCTATGTTATGTTTTGAAGAAGGTTATTTGTGTTTTAGTCGTTTCATTGTTTTGCCATGACGTTGTTAGTTTGTATTCGACTTATAGTTTAAATGTCCTTTTGCATCTTGCGTATATCTCTCAAGACTGAACAATAGTTATGATATTGATAACTGTACATGATTTGCCAACACAAAAACGGAATGGTTGGATTGTAACTGTAGCTGAATGTAAAGTCATTTATCAAAGATTGTGATTGATCAACACATGACCATTGCTTAATTCCACTTAATTTCCTCGAGGAGAAAATGTATCAAATGAATATAAAATGCCTCCATTACAATATGACAAGAGAAGAAATATGGAATTTTAGTTTGCTAATTTGCTAAATGTATCAGTTTAAGAAAGGCTTGTTCTAAGTCATGTCAGTGCAGAAGCTGATCGTACCTTGTATGCCCCAGCCCCAGTCAAATGAAATGGTCGTCTCCAAGTCTATTTCAAATATTTAGAAAGACATGCAAGTAATAGTTCATAAATTCTATTCTTTTCTGGATTTATTTTCAAAATATTACCAAAATATTGAAAACCAATGATAAAATTGAGAATGGAAATGGGGATATGTTAAGGAGACAACAACCCGACCAAAGAGCAGAAAACAGCCGAAGGCCACCAATGGGTCTTCAACACAGAGAAAATCCCGCACCCGGAGGCGAGCTTCAGATGGCCCCTAAACAAAAATGTGTACTAGTACAGTGAAAATGGACGTCATACTAAACTCCAAAACATATAAATGAACTAAAATTAAAAGCATACAAGACTAACAAAGGTCAGAGGCTCCTGACTTGGGCGTATAAATGCGGCGGGGTTAATCATGTTTTGTGAGATCTCAATCCTCCCCTATACCTCTAGCAAATGTAGAAAAACAAACACACAGCAATACGTACAGTAAAACTGAGTTTAAAAGTCCGAGTCCGATGTCAGAAAAGGTAACAAAAGAAACTTAGCAAAATGACAATGATACATCAATTAACAAAGGACTACTAGCAGTTACTGACATATGCCAGCTCCAGACCTCAATTAAACTGATTGAAAATTATGTCTCCATCATATGAAAATCAAGCACAATCCCTCCCGTTAGTGGTTAAGTATCATACCATCATAAAATATATGAGAAGAACATAACCCGTATAATGCCAACAATGGTTTTAGAATAAATGTGTTTATTTCCGATGCAAAGACCCTATGAGTGAATCAATATTAATACCAAAATATGCCATCTTTAATGACCTGACAACAGTATCGTGACTAGATCCCTTCTGAATAAGTCTGTTTAAAGGTTTGGTAAGCTTTTGAGGTGAATGCCGACATTTTGTGCTTTGTAAAGAATATTACCATACAAAATTGGATGTGAAATACCTGAACGTATAAGATGTCTGCATATTGATTTATATAAACGAATGATGTCCTTGTACCAATGATAAAATTTAGTAAATGTTTTGACTAGTTTGTGATATCGAAAACTCTGGTGTGATAATTTTCGGTAAAACAGAGATTTCTTTCATTAAAATCAAATTGTTGTTACATACACGAGCGAATCGAACAAGTTGAGATATATAAACATCATATAATGGTGACAAGGGAACGTCACCATCTAAAATGGAAATTAACAATAGGAAATTAAAATCATCTCTTTTATCATAAATTTTGGTATTAAGCTTCACGTTAAAGATATAGATATCAAGATCCAGGAAAGGGCAGTGTTCATTGTTAGTATTAGCTTTAAAGTTAGTTCAGTCGGATTAATCTCTTTAGTATTCATACTGCAGTCGTCATTATTGAGAGGCAATATATCATCCAAATATTTAAAAGTGTTTGTAAATTTTGTATCAGATGTTGTTTCGATGGGTCTTTGCTAATTTAAGTATTAAATTGTAACTCATAACAATACAGAAACAGGTCCGCAATAAGTGGTGCACAGTTAGTCCCCATCGGAATTCCGATAACTTGACGATATACGAAATCACTGTAGCGAACAAAATATTATCTAGTAAACATTCAAAGGTAGTTATAGTATCAAAGCAGGTCCAATTGACATAGTTCTTTTGTTTGTTGTTACTAAAAATTACCTAAAAGAATTTAATCATATATATTCGCATTCTGACTTTTAATGCCCATTTAATTAGGTGTGTGAATTTTTCTTAATAAGATTATGAGGCAAAGTGGTATATAGGGTAGAAAAATCTAAACTTTGAACAGATTCGAAATCACCAATATAAGCAAGCAATTTATCAAGTACTTCCAACGAATATTTGACGCTCCAAAAGTAATTAATTCCAATTTTTTCAAAGGTCTTATTTGAACAATTTATTACCAGGTTTTGATTGTACCAAGTGTATATGTAAGTAGAATAGACAGTTTAGTAGTGGAACAATGGCTTGAAGACGAAATAAATCTATATTTGTAAGGTGTTTTGTGCAGCGTCGGAAGCCAGTACCTAGTTGGAACTTTCATTGTATTGGGTTCTGCTTGTAAAAAGTAGCTAAAAAATATGTTTGTTACAGATGTCATTTTCCGAGTCAGTTGGATGTATTTATACTAGTAGTTAGTTATTCGGAGAATTTGGTCTGAATAAGTTAGAGGATATCTTATTAATTAATTAAAATAAAGCGAAACCCAACATCTAAGGATTCCTCCTCATCTTCACACAATTACTGTCAATTTTTTATTATAAAATTTATAAAATTTCTGTGCCTTTTATAAGCAATCATCGGTGTTTTGTGAATACTTGATTGCAAACCAAATTATCCCGTATGAGATGCTAGTGTTTCAGAAGGTGTTTCCGTAATTTGCTTATAAAAGGATTATATTTAGTAGCCATTACAAGAGGAATATCCTCGTTACATTTCCTTTCTTTAGTTGAAAATAAATTTTTTCTGTCTTTGGTTAAGGCTTCATTGAAGCAAGATATGATTTTAGTATCATTGTAACCCTATTTATCAAATTCTGTTTGAACTTTAAGAGAATTTCTCTAAGGTCATCATCATTGTTTGTTGATCTTTTGTAACGAATTACTTCTCCCGGATAAATGCTTTAAACACGTGCTCCTTATGGGAGCTATTTCTATGCAAATATAGAAAAGAATTCGTTGGTCTGAAATGGGTAAAGAAAATAAAGCGAAACCAAACGTCCACGGATTCCCCTCATCTTCACACAATTACTGTCATTTTTATAAAACAATACATGGTTCATGTACGGAACCATATTGAACATATTAGCTTAACTTATGTCCTACAATTATTTTATATAAATAGCTTCCATACAGATCACGTGTTTAAAGCATTCATCATATAAAAATACCACCAAAACACTAGATTAGTGTAGAATAGAATAGTATAGAATAGAATTGAATACAAAATTTTATTTTAAGTCGGGTTACATGGAAATGTATAAATATAATTGATTGTTTAGCTGCAACAGGTACCAAAAGACGGTGCTCTAGGATTGTGAGCTAAAGAACTTTAACAAACCTCCTCGTATCTGATGCAGGAAACAAACATAAATGTAACAAAAGTTCAAGTTTATTCACAGCAAATAACATATGCTGCCGGAATAGGTATTGAGAATAGTGTAGGTTTCATTACTGCAACAGACACCAAGGGCGGTACTCAAGGAGCTGTGTTATATACACAGTCCTCCTCGTGTCTAAAGCAGACAAGAAATCCACACCATTAACGTTTTTTTTAAATAAATTTACCAGCAGCAGTGAGAATTGACTTATCTTCTGTGTTCAAAAGCAGTTTATCTCATGAGTTAAGACTTAGAAAATTGGGGTAACTTTTAGTTTATTTCTTGAAATAGGTGAATGCGGTCATCCGGAATAAAATTTAACACATTGAAATAGAAAATGATATTCATCCTCCACATCTCCAGAGTTACAACGAGTACAAATTCTGTCATTTAGAGAGTACCCTGGTACCTTCCGGACTCAATTCTTAAGTGGTGTGATGAAATTCTGAGCATTGTTAAGCTTCGTCTCTGTTCAAAATCCCCATAATGGAAAGATATTTTCTCTTCCAAAATTTGATTTAAATGTAAGATAAGTTTTAAGTTTACCATCTGGTATAATATGCCTCTCTTTTAATGATAATGTACCTTTTACAAATATGCTAAAATTCTTAAAAAAACTCTTTGCGACGACATTCATTAATTACAAAACTATCCAAAATGTGAGAATATGAGCTGACGCACTGGGTGAATATCCTAATGCGCCTCCAATTGAGGAACTCAAAACAAAAATCTCTGTGCAGTGATATTGGAGAGCAGAGGGATCATAGAATAAAGGTGTAAAAACTATGGAGTTATTAAATGTATGCAAAATAACTAACTTTTAAAAGAACTTATGGTGTTAAAAAGAGGGGTTTATCTCGAGTTTCGGGGTGTGCTAAGTTGCGGAAAATGAATCTCACTTCGTACCCCAAAATTTAACCACATATATGTTAAAAATATTTTAGCTTCGAAATGAGCCAACATACATACATTGTATCCATGTTTACGATATGGGCAGAGGAATTGAGGAAAAGGCAACCATTACCGCCTATCTAAAATGAATTGCGCATCCTGACCCAACTACTCATTTTAAATATGCATTGCCGTTATAAATCGATATTTGAAATTGATTTATCAAAAGTATATGACATACAAAAATATGGGAATCAGCAAAAAAAAAAAAAAAATAGAAAAACGTATATCTTGCTGGACCTGCTGCATTCTCAAATCGACTCCAGATCTTATTTCCTGGTCTATATAAGCCTTTGATAGCTTGTTCATTTCAGATACATCAAAATCAGCTTTGAGATTGCCTTTCATTTGATCTAAAAGCGGCATTGATACTGTCTTCCGGCATCCAAACCCGCTACATGGGATGTTTTTATCTAATTGTATAGTTGAAACAAATTTCAGTAGAACAAATAATCCTGCCCAAAGTCCTAAAAACATTTTGTTTGTGTTACTTTTTCTTCCCTGAACACGCCAACGTATTTTCAAAGTTTTCCTTTTCTTCGTTTTATTCAAATGTATTAAATAATGGATTACACTGCTACATTAATCATAAGAACGTTATTCCTCTACTTATGGTTTAATATAATTAATAAACCTGACTTTCTTCGTCATCCCTCTAATACGTTTAATTATTGGACAAAAAACAGCACGTGATGTGACGCATTAAAAGGGACGTTTTCAATGTCAGGAAAGTGCAACGGAATAAATGGTTGGTTGGAGCATTTGACTCGATAACATTTTTAATTGGTGTTCTTTGTAAACCTGCAGACGTTCGAATGCTTTTCATGTCACATTAACATAAAGCTACCAGTTTTTTCAATTTTTGGTTATGTTTACAAAGAACACGTTTAATCAAGTTATCGGTAACTAAGGATGTCCGAATTAACCATTAAATTTAGGTTAGCATACATTAATCTTTGCAATTTCCGTACATTTGTCTTACAATAACTAAAAAAATATGAATTGTAAATTTTAATTTCTATGCGAACATTTAGTTGAAGACTTAAAAGTTCATGTGTTAACTTGCTTCGGTTGAGATATTTTTGATTTAAAACTTTGAAGTAAAAGTTACCGTGCCATTTGAACCAACATTTTACTTAGTATGATTAAAGTATTGCTTCAAATAATGATTTCAGTGATAGATTTAAAAACAACAAAAGGGTTGTTTCACGAATTAATGTGATGCATATATTTTTCTCGCATATTCAGATTGCTCTAAAAAGTTCACACAATATCATTTTTTTCTGTTCTGGACTGATATATCATATTCAGGAGAAGCATTTTGCAAGACGCGCATGTGTGTGCGTGGCGTTCCTATCGCTTAAACATACAAAATGTATACTCCATATCTTCCTTTGTTGATCTTTTGACACTGAATCGCTCGGCTGGCAGATTTTCCTTTTTTTGATTGATCAAGGGAAGATAACTTCTGACAAATTTCAATATTTTTTTATTTTTATCAATCTCCAAAACTCTCATAACAGTTCACTCTGCGGTTTCTGACGAGATTTTGTTTTACTTTATAGTAGAGAGTCTACTTTCAACACATGTCATGTCTGATAATCTACATGTTCTGTCTACAAGCATAAGCCCTGCTTTTGTGATATTTATTTTGTGTTTTAGTGGGATTACGTTTGAAATTCAAATACCGATTTTTGAAATTTCATTTTGTTTTGAAAGTTCATGTCTTCCGGTTTTAATTCTCCTTTCATGTGAGTGCACTTATTTTATTCAGAAGTGTTATCATGGAAATGAATGCATTTATTTATTCGTGTTAGATAAGTAACAATAAAGAATGTATTGCTTTGTTCGTTTTATATTTTGTTTAAATTACTTACTGCAGTGTAAGCACATAAGGGTACTGATGGATCCTTTGCAGACGAAACACGCGTCTGCCGTACAAAAATAGAATGGGTGTCAGCGGTATCTCTGAAGGCTGTTTTTATCAGGTCTATTGTTCTCAAAGCAAGAATTGTTTACAAAAACAAATTGTGTTTAAAAGATTACTTTTGTCTCGGTGAACTTATCATTAGAAAATTCTAATGAAACGTACCTATTACTACAAAATCATAATATATTATATATATAGATAAACATTCATGACATATGCTATCGATCAAAACAAAGGACACAAACCATTGCATTTCAAATAAACACTAAAACACACCCACGACGTCGCAGGCCCGTGACTCATTTTTAGCCTGAATATTTAGTATTCGTGTTGTCATCTGATTGTAAGGTGTACAGTTTTCTCTGCTTTCAAAATCTTTCTTTTGAACCCGTCCTGGTTTTCTTACTACAATAAACTTACAATAAACTAAATTCAATTTATTAACTGATTAACCACCATTAATAGTGGTAGCCTTGTTAAATAGCGTACTTTACTGTAACATAGATATAAACAACTACTGGAAGTATTCAAGGTTTTCTGAGCAGGGATTTACAGAAGGTAACAGGTAACTACAACCAGAAACTACATTTGACATTATATAAATAACACATAGCTGAGAGGGTGATAGAGCAGATTGTTACCCCGAGAAAACATTGTCAACTGAGGCGAAGCCAAGGTTGATAATGTCTTTTCGAGGGTAACAATCTGCTCTATCAGCCTCTCAGATATGTGTTATTTAATTTAGTTTAATTTATGTTCTGTTATTGCTGTCGATTAAATTTCAAATTCAAAGTAATAGACTATGACGTCTTGTACATAACAACCATCCGTATTTAATAAAGCGCACACTTGATCAAGCGTCTCCGTGAAGGGTAATTGAGTATTTACCATAGAATAGAGTAAATTAACACCCTCGTATAAGCCAATCAAAATATTGCATTTTACGTGAAGTATAATAAATATTATCGGATTCGACCCAAAATTGTTAATTATTGGTAATATTAATTATGTAGAAACAAAAGGGCCTGGAATGGTGTAAGTTTTAAACAACACTAATGTTCTATATTAGTTATATATATAAAGTTGAATTCGTTGATTCTTCGTTTTTACGTCATGCCTGCTAACAAATTGGACCTCATTATTTTAGTAATATAGATACTACTGAAAATAAATTTAACAACACAACGTCTGACTGTAAATAGAGACAAACAAAATCTAGATTTATCTTTCAAGTAGGTGTTTTCTTAATCCTCAATCATTTGTGTATTCAAAAGTATTACAGTTATGTTTGTTTGCTATGCGCAAAAATTGAGGAAGGGTCAAAATGGAAAGTCACAGTTGTATGCACATGGTCTAGTTAAAAGAATGGCTTTGTTCATCAATTCACAGTTGTGGCGTGATCGTCAGTTAGCAAATAATTCCGCTCAAAGAGGTGCTATAGGCCGTCAGTTAAACTTGCAGTGAGGTGAGAGTGTTTTTTTTTTTTGCTCCGTGTTGAAGGTCTCGCTGAGTCTTTGAGATGAAGAATAGCAATAAAAGCGCTGTTCCTTTGATTTTTGTGTTTTTGCCGTGCATATACTGATTTTGTGTCCTTGATGGATATCCCATTTCCTTTATTTTCTATTATACTACGAACAAAATGAACGAAGTGGTTAATATAATGGCATAATTGATTACTATGAATAGAAACATTTCCCTCGCAAAAAAATAAAATGAAAAAAATCGGGAGGAGTACACCCCTTCCCCCTCCAATTTGTATCATAATTATTTAGTTTTCTTCTTTGATCAATTCAACATTCTTCGATATAGGAATGCTGTTAGTTTCCGGTCATTTTAAGCATTTTCTACAAAAGCCCTCAAAGCAAACATGTTTAAGTAGTAAATATTCTGACATTGGATGTCCGGTACTCAGCTAAGAAATTGCCCACTTTATGTAACGTTTACGGATTTTCGTCTTTGACTTTAGACCAAAAAAGGCGGATTTTTTTGTACTCGAAATAACAGATTTAATAAATAATGTATTATCCAAAATATCTAAAAACCGTTATTTTAAGTAAACTGGGCCCTTTATAGCTTGCTGTTCGGTGTGAGCCAATGCTCCGTGTTGAAGGCCGTACCTTGACCTATAATGGTTTACTTTTATAAATGTTACTTGGATGGAGAGTTGTCTCATTGGCACTCATACCACATCTTCCTATATCTATTGAAAGGTAAACATGGTTGGAATAAAATTAAAGTTCCTGTCAGATATTTAAAAACAAAATTTTCATCTCAATAACATATTTCTCGCCTTTGACAGATTTTGTGAATCAAATACACTCGTTTTGCAAATAAGTGTATACGTTATATAGTTTTTTTTTCAAATTCAATATACCTTTATTTTATTTTTAACTTTTGTATCGTTTCTTTTGTTGACTGGTGTTTTAAATGTCATTTGATTGCTGTGTCCTTCAAAATGGTTTCAAAATGCTTATTTAACAGTGTCTGTCTGTTATTCAATCCCTGGCTTATCGCTTCACTTTAATGCTATTCTTATTCTTCTGTTCCTTCACCAACACATATAGAGGTTGTATAAGTATGTAGGACTCTAAAGTGCGATGGGAACTCTAAAGTGCGATGGGGACGCTAAAACGCGATGGTCACGCTAAAGTGCGATGGTTTGATACGCTAAAGTGCGATGGTCTGTGTTATTTAGTGGATGCCTATTTAGTGGATGCCTCAATACGCTAAAGTACTTTTTCCGCGAAAGTGCGTTTGTTCGCGAAAGTATGGACGTTTGCAACGTTAATAAAATACCGTTAAGACGCTACAAGCCGTCTGTACAAACAAAATGGACATGCCGGTAAACGAGAATGTTTGTGCAGATGAAGGTTTTTTACTAGACACAGAAAGAGAAACAAATGATTCCAATTTTGGTCGGTGCTAGAAGAGTTTGTATGCGGAGGAGTTATTTCCCAAAAATCATCGACAGTAACAGAAATGCAAACCTTTGATCCCGCTGTGTCGGCGGGGACAAACGTGTTTCTGACAGGATACTGGAAAAGAATACTTCTCATGAACTTAGAAACTGAAGATAGTAAGGGGAAGGTGTATACCGTAAAAGAGAGCGAAAACGGCAAAATACACCAATAGTCAAAGTATTTAATTCGTCCAAATTTAATTTAGAAACTCTTTCCATGTTTTTAATCCCATGTCATTTACTTGCGTGAAATAAAAGCTACTTTTTAACTTTCTAATTGAATTATTTTATAAAACATTTTTTTACAATACGGTTAGTCATGTCTGTGAAAGAGATAGAAAACAATAAACAAAAAACAAATAAGAAGATGTGGTGTAATTGTCAACGAAACAACTATCCACCAAAGAACATTATGAACTTCAACGTGGAGCCTTGGCTTACGTCGCAGAGTAGCTATATAGGACCACGAAATGACTAATGTAAAACAATTCAAAAGAGAAAGACAACAGCATGATTTATAAACAATACAATAGACGAAAAACTAATATGAACACAGCAAAAACAAAACCATTGCCTGAACCCCATTCTCGTTACACCATCGCACTTTTAAAAGCGTGTTAAACCAACGCACTTTAGCGTGTCATGTACCATCGCACTTTAGCGTGTCATCTGATCGCACTTAAAAAAACAAACAACCATCGCACTTTAGCGTCTGACACCATCGCACTTTAGCGTAGACCATCGCACTTTAGCGTGACCATCGCACTTTAGAGTACCATCGCACTTTAGAGTCCTACAAGTATATGTCAAAGGATCGATTAAAAACTCATCAAAGATACCAGGCTTACAATTTGGTACGTCAGACGAACGCTCTTCTACGTAATACGAAGAGAAAAATAATTGAAAACCAAAAGTACAAAAAGTCCTGCCAAATACGTCAAATAAGGCGACCAATATTTTAGTTGGTCTCTGGTGGATAGTTGTTTCATTGGCAAACATATCCAATCTCCTTAATTTATAAGGCCTTAAATCATGTATAAGATGCATGTTTCAATGTGTCAGCATTAAAGGGTGTCTTTTTCATTTGACACCACAGGTTCTTTGGTGTCATGTTCAAGATAAAAACTAAGTGAATATTATGTGAACAACAACAAACTGTCAATTCCTGCAATCGTCAGATACTAGTCCTACCATTTTTACGTCTGCACACAGCATGGACATTCATCAACCTATGCGACCATTTTAACACACCACAGCTGCAAGGACGACTTATATAATGACGCAGACGGTATGATTTCTACCGTTTTTTACATTTGTACAATAACTTGCAGTAACCGGATTTTTAAACATATTTTATTCATAAGGATAGGCATAACCTATATACGCTTTCCTCGCATTACATGGTCAAGGTATAAAAAAAATCATATATAAACAACTATGCTACCTATTAGAACGCACAAACAAGAACTGAGTCTTTACATTGTTAGGTGCAAAATGTTTGTTTTATTCAAGTGTAGTCAATTAATCATCAGTTACTCAAGTACCTTGGGACATATATATGTCAACACCATCTTTAAGTCGTATATAAACAATAAGATTGAGAAGAGTCACTTGTCACACTTTGTGGAATAAATGAAAAAAATGTTGGAAACTAAAGAAGACAAAAGTGCAAAACGATGAGCTTTACTGATATACTTCTAAACAGATTTATGTTCATATTATACGAAAATAATTTATTTCTAATAGTAATAAAGTCAATATTTGTGTCAACATTATTTTCAACTGTTGAGTGAAAGGAATAATAAAAATAAAGAACTGCCTTATATCATTTCACTCAGGGCCAATAGAAAAGAATTCTGGTTCTCCTCAACAGTGTTTGAACAAATAGTATCATCTGATAAAAATTGTTTAAACAACTGAGATTTTAGGTCGCCAGCATTATTTCTAAATTGACAAGGACTAATGTTATATTTCCTTATATCATAATTCAAGTATTTAAATATTTCATCAGTCCTGTAAAATTACTAGTATGCAGATTCATACTAAGTGGAAGATTATTGCATAGCCTTATAGTGGAAGGGCGGAAAGTTTTAACTATCAAAATAAGAGCTATAGTTCCAGCAAGTGGGGAATAAAAAGAAGATAATTATAATTGTCAATAAGATACTGATGGTTATAATTGTCAATAAGATACTGATGGATGTATAATTATCAATAACATACTGATGGATGTAAATTGAATCCATTGCGTACAGCTATCTAAACGTTAACTGACAATGTAATACGATTTTTGCGAGAGCCAAGTACTGAAACCAATACGATCATATTGTCAAATTTCAAAATACATATTTTTAAAATTTAAGAACGTAAGGATATATCTTAATATTTCATGATTATTTGTTTTCTTCTGACTATTTAAGTAGGACGAACAGACTCAACACAGCAGCCAAATATATATTAGGTCATGAATGTTTCATTATGTGAATAACTGAGACAGCCTAAAAAGGATTATGTGCAAACTAATTTGATATCATAGCAACGTATTTGCTATAGTCTACAGCACAATATATTATCTAAATCGCATGGTAAAAGGAGCATACAAATCAGATGCCTGTCCTTTCGACGTACCAGGTTTTACTCCTGTCCATTCAGGAGATATAATATTTTGATTGGTATTTTGTCGTTTGTTTGTCTGTATAATATTTCAATGTTAATATTTGAACTATAAACTGGATACTAGCTTCACAGTTGCAGCTGATATCACTTGCACCTCTTTTTATGGTAGTTGAGGATTTATAAAACTTTGAACTTCTTAAGCAAAATCGCATCGTGCATGAAAATAATTCTTAGGGGAAATATTTTCTTTTAATTGTCCTTCCATTGATCAAGATTAAAATCTAGGTTCACGTCTGTTCTCAATGGTTTTTTCAAGTTATATCTTAATGTTTTTAGCCATTAGGGAAGTTGAGTATAATAGCAGATTTATGATAAATACTGATTTCATCAGTTAACCACTTTTCTAGTCTATTGTTGTGAACTGTATTTTAACCTCTGGGTGTTTTTTGTTTTTTGTTGTTTTTGTATTTTGCTTTTTTTTAGTTATTTGTTTTTTTATCGAAGGAAGTTTTATTCTGTTGAAAGTTGTCAGGGCCATAATATACAGACCCAAATCGACCCTTCTACAATAAAGTTCACATGATAATTAATTAGTTAAGATCTAGTTCATGTTAAGATAATAAACAGATTATATATATTAAATTAAATTGTGAAAACTCATCAAAGATACCATGCCTATAATTTGTTACACCAGATGCGCGTCTCGTTTACATAAAACTTGTGAAAAAGACACTAAGTAAATATCAAGCTATCTTTTCATTCATAATGATAAATATATTCTTTTAATTATTATCTTTTCAATAATTAGTGACTCTCGCCGTCGTATAAGCTTTATTTCGATATCACCACTCACTATAGTTTTGAGTGCACTTAACAACTCACTATAGTTTTGAATGCACTTAACAATAAAGTGTGTACTGGTTTTTCCTTCAGTTTGTATATATATATTGTTTAACTGGCTAATTATAGTGTAGCCATGGAAGGGTACTATCGTCAAATGGCAAAACTTTGAGTACTTTGCAAATTTGCATTGTGGCCATATTGCATTACTATGACGACAGCCATTTAAACAGGATTATACATGCCCCTAAATTTAATATACATATATGCCAATTCCGAAGTAGCATCAACAATTTGTTCGCATATAGGTGAAATGTACATGTTGTTTGCCTTCTGTTCGTGTACAAACGAACATTGTCAACTTTGAATACTGTAGTAAAGGTCCGGAAAGACGATATCATAACCGGATTTGATACCGGAACTTAACCAATTATCTACTGCGAAACTTCGCAGATTATTTTCGAGCTCAGCTGATCCTATTGTGTTTGATTCCAGTCCTGAGATTCCTGCCATTACATCGTATTATATACGAAGACTATAACTGCTATAAGGAAAGATATATCTAATTAATGCACCAATACAACATTGGTGTCAGAAGTCGGTTCGAATCTACTTTAAATCGACTCGAGACACTGGCGGCAAATTTGAAAAAGGAAAATTGGTCACAACAAAGAAAATCAAATAAATATAGTACCTTTGAAAAGAACATTACACTTTTCATGAGTATAATATTCATGGATATTTAATGTCAGACTTTCTTACAACCGATTGCCCAAATATCCATTTGTTTTCATAGGCAATACTGACTTTAATATTTTTCCAAGTTCTAAAACGACAAAATTCCTTGTGTCAGTTTTACTGACAATCCGCAACACTGTTAATCATTAAAAACAAACCGCATATCTATAAACATTGCGTCAAGATAAAATGGCAAAACCTATAAATATAAACAAAGTTAACTTTACACAGTTAAGAAGATTGGTGAAACTAGAGTCTTAGCAATAATTGCAAAGAGAGAAGAAGAAGGCTTACTTAGTTTAGATAATTTAAAAGAGATAACAGAAATACCACAATCATTGTAGACTGCGAAGAGAGAAAATTATTTGTTTCGAAGACCCAGAAGATGCAGATGACGGTCAAGAGGTCTTGCAAAACACCTTTGAGTCACTACGTCATAAAATTTTGTCAGTAGAAAAGTCAAGAGATGATATGGCAGATACATTACAAACAAAAATAAAAAAGTTTCAGAACAAAGTAAAGCACATCTAGAAGAACAAAGGCTTATTTTTGAACAACAAAGAGACGTTTATACAAAACAGAAAGAAGAACAAATTGAACTAATGAGAGAAATGATTAAAACAACAAAATGAAGAAATAAAGGATATACATGAATATTCAAAAAGGCTTCAGGCTCATCTTCAACAAAAAGAACCTAACTTTGATTAAAGTAGAAAAGGGTCATAGCAGAGAAAGAGGAAAAGAGTGGTTCTGTTTCATTAATGAAAGGAAAGTGTATTGCTAGTGAATACAAATAGTCAGAATTTGGTGGTCCTTCAGCACCATAGATGTCAACATATTAAGATGGCAAAAATGATTAGCGCCCGTATTATTTACAATTTAGCACTATAGCAGATAGGTATAAATGGCAAAATGAGCAAAGACTCTACAAACAGACTTTTTACGAGATAAAGCCTTAAAATGTAAAGCTCGAGACCAAAGTTAGTACAAACTAATTATGAAAACTTATGTAAAAAGATGGATGAACCTTTTGGCAGAGAGGAACCACCACACATTGTAAGAAGACTTCTGCAAAATTTAAAACAAGACCAAGAAAAGTCGTTGGAGGAATTTGTAGGGAGAGCCCAAGAGCTGACGACACATGGCTATCCAGACACACCAGATAGGTTTGTTCAAACTTTGGCAACAGATGCTTTTCTTAAAGGTTAAATAGATAAGCGTGCAGCTTTGACTGCTATGGACAAAAGTCCGGATTCTCTAGATCAAAAGTGCAACATGTACGAAGCGTAGTAGCGAATCAAAAGTTATAATGGGTACAAGAAGAACAGAAATTAAAGGGTTTCTTGTATGGAACAAAATGATGATAATGAAAATCAACAGGAAACATCAGTTCGGGCAATTATGAAGTCTGAAGAAGGAACATATCAGATGAATAATTTCGAGAAAAGATTAAAGAAGACAGAAGATGATTTATTAGAAACAAAGATTATGGTGAAAAAAGTAACGACTAAGGATGGCTTCTTTTGCCAAAAATTGAGTCCTGCATAAATACATTGAGAGGAAGTGTCTATATGAGTACTTTAGATATGGCTGCAGGATACTGGCAAATAGAAATCGATGAGAGAGATAGACATAAGACAGCTTTCGTTACGAAATATGGACTTTTCAAACATGTCCGACTGCCGTTTGGACTTTGCAACTCACCAGCAACTTTCAGCAGAGTCATTCAGTAAGTTTTGAAAGGACGTACATGGAAAGAATGTCTTGCATATCTGAATGATGTCATCGTTCTAGGTCATAGCATAAATTAACAGGAGAAAAATCAGAGTTTGTCTGGACTGATCAACAGGAAAATGCTTTTGAACAATTAAAATTGGCGCTGATACATTCTTCAGTTTTGGCCTATCCCGATCCAGAAGCTACCTTCATACTGGATACTGATGCCTCTGACAAGACCATCGGTGCTGAACTTAATTAACTACAAGAGGGAAAAGAGAGAACAATAAGCTATTCAAGTAAGGTTCTTACACCAGCTCAAAAGAAATACTGCACAACTCGAAAAGAGTTATTAGCTATTGTCACTTTGACAAGGCAATATAGGCATTATCTTCTAGGTAATCAGTTTATTGTGCGTACAGACCATAATAGTCTTACTTGGCTATTAAATTTCAAGAATATCGAAGGTCAACTGGCTCGGTGGATTGAGGAATTATCACAATACAATATGATAGTTCAACATAGACCAGGTAAAAAAACATGCAAACGCAGATGCACTGTGCCGGATTCCGGATACACTTAATGAATGCAACTCGTATTTGCCAAGTATCCCACTTAATGATCTTCCATGCGGAGGTTGTAAATACTGTACAAGAGCCCGAAATCAGTGGTCCACATTTGAAGAAGACGTAGACTTTGTTAAACTACTAACAGTTCGTTCTGTAAGTATTAGAGATGTCACATCCGCAAAGGAGAAGATGCTACAGCCTCATACTGAAACTGAACTGAGAGATGCACAAAAGAATGACATAGATCTGAGCACAATTATTACCTGGTTATCCGCCGATTTCTCTCCTACAAAACAAGACCTACAGATGAGTAGTCCATTTGTAAGACATTTGAGGCAGTCTAAGTCTCAACTTGAATTCAGAAATCGTATACTTTACTATTTTTGGGAAGATGCTATTGCACCATGATTATTGTTTATAACACCAAGGAAACTTAGACATGAAATTCATCTCTGTCATGATTTACGATCAGCAGGGCATTTAGGAAAAGATAAAACCTTGGCAAAATTAAGACAAACAGTTTATTGGTACGGAATGACATTGGATTGTAAACTCTGTTTCAACATGTCAGATATGCAATAGATATAAAAAAGAACTCTGAAGAGAGCCAAAGCAGAATTGGGTAGGTACCACTCTGGCGTTCCTTTTGAACGCATTCATTTGGATATACTTGTACCGTTACCAGTCACTAAACAAAATAATAAGTATGTTCTAGTTATAATAGATCAATTTACCAAGTGGTTGGAATGTTGTCCCTTGCCAAATCAGAATGCTGAAATAGTAGCCAAAGCTTTAATGGATAGCACTATTTCCAAATTTGGTTGTCCCATGGAATTGCATACAGATCAAGGGAAAATGTAGATGGGAGGGTAATTAGACAACTGTGTGATCTTCTTGAAGTTTCCAAGACAAGAACATCGGCATATCATCCTGCTTCCAACGGTCAAGTAGAGAGATATAATAGAATTATCACTCAAATAATCCGTTGCTTTTTGAAGAAGACTAAAAAAGATGGGATATACACCTACAACAGCTAGCAGGTGCTATCAGAGCAACGGAGAATCGACAAACTGGTTTTACACTAAATTTCATAGTTTTTGGACTAGAGGTAAATCAACCTATTGATCTTGTTTTAGGACAGATAAAATAACGTTTCCCGGATTAAGATATTTGTAAGTATGTTCAAAATTTAAGAAATTCTTTATAGGACGCTCATAACATCGCCAGGTAAAATCTTAAATCCGCACAGAAACGTCAAAAACAAGATTACGATTTAAATCTTAACTTCAGAAAATATTGTATAGGAGACATTGTATTAAATTAGATACAGCCAGGAAAGTAGGGATATCTCCGAAATTAAAAGCTCCTTGGAAAGGTCCATATGTGGTTGTTGAAGTTAAATCTCCTGTATTACTAAAGATGAAAGACAGGGGATGAGAGGAAGTTGTGCATCATGATAGACTCAAACTGTGCATTGACAGAGAAATACCTCTATGGAGACTTAGAAATGATATTCTCGGAAAGGTCGAGAATAAATTGGAACAAAACATCAACATGGATCTGGAAGATTTATATCTTGATATCTTATTTAATAATGAGAATCAAAATGATTTGAACTCTTTGTCAGAATCTCTGACTATCGGTTTTCATAATGATAATCCCTTCTTTGTGTCAGATTATCTGGCAACCGATTCAAACAATGAACGCATAATTCTTAAAGATCTTCATTCGTTAGTTGATGTCCCTCAGAATTTAGATACAACATTTGTATATGACTTGAGTCAAAACTTTCTGTTACCGAGCCATGACGATAAAAGTCTTTATACATTAGATAACGGGTCCAGACGGGGACAAACTGGAAGGCGGGAAAGACAAATGCCGTCCTACTTACAAGATTATTTACAGTAGATATCTGAAGTATTGTATATAGAATTATTATGTATATATTTAAATGTTTTGTTAATTTATTTTAAGTATGGTTGATGAACATGATTATGGTCAATTTGATGGTGAAATTCTAGATAGATTAGAGAAAGATACAAAGATCAAAGGCAGTAGTAGGAACCTGAGCAAGGCAAGACTTTGTCCGGTATGTCCAGGTCGTTTTACTAACGTAAGAAGGCATGTATATCACAAACATTTGCCCTGGTACACAAATGCACTAATTGCATGTTGGACTTGTCATAAGCAATTTGGTCAGAGGAAAATGTTGGAAAATCATTGCCTCGAGCTTCACAATTGTAATATTGTTGACAATACATTTAAGGATGAATAACAGTCGGTATGGACAGAACTAATGAATGGTCTCCTTTTGGAACTCTGTCAACGCTATGACAAAAAATTACTTGAACATCTGGTAGACTATATACGAACTGAAGCTGCCTTTAATCATAGCCAATCAACTGTCTTCCACTGGTCAGACATACCTTTATTAAAATTCTACAATAGGAAAAACAGATTTGATGTAGAGGTTATTCATGCTGTATTCCTCCATCTGCAGTATATTCTTTGATACAATAGAAAATTTTGGCCTTATTGATAAGACATAGCTAGGGTAACAACTAGAAATGCAAGACAACTTTACAACATCGATTAAAATCTTCAAGTGGAGCTTTGTATAAATGTTTTAACTTGATTCCTGATTACCTGTTCGTTATAAACTTTGTCTATTTCTTTTCTGTTCGCTGACGGATTTTATTATAATATTGTTATAATTATTTGCATGGATGGTTGACATTTTCACAAGACATGGAGGAATGTAGTAAAGGTCCGGAAAGACGATATCATAACCGGATTTGATACCGGAACTTAACCAATTTTCTACTGCGCAACCTCGCAGATTATTTCCGGAGCTCAGCTGATCCTGTTGTGTTGGATTCCAGTCCTGAGATTCCTGCCATTACATCGTATTATATACGAAGACTATAACTGCTATAAGGAAAGGTATATCTAATTATTGCACCAATATAACAATACTTTCGTTTTTTTTAGTTTGAAAATCGGAAGCGTAACCGTAGTATCATTGCTATATAAAATAATAGAAAAATCGTAAAAGCCGGATTCAAAATGGAAATCAAGGTACAAGAAGAGATTTTTCATAATTTGTCCGCATTTGGAAAAACACCTCTAAGGTTGAGTATTCATATCCAACTAAGTAAGACATCACGTGACTTTGGTGACGTAACGAGCCGCCATTTTGTGTCATTTTGTTCCATATAAAATGCATAGGTGCTTCAATGAAATTCAATTTTCTCATTAATCTGACCCGTTTTTTAACTTTTGCAACTATATCCTTGGTATTCGAACATAATTCTACCTAAAAATGTTGGTTCTGACAGTTTAATTTTTAATTAAATTACGTCCCTGGAGATTCGTAAAAATCGTACTTTTTCTCGTCATTTCCCCTTTACCCCAAATGGTAAATCTAGCGACCCCATGTCTATTTGTACATCAAATTCACAAATTCCGTAAATAAAAGTAATACTTTCAAACTCGATTGAGAATATTAAAACATGTATCTGGCGAAATATTCTACTTAAAACAGTTTAAATCGAGGGCAAATTACGTCCGACATCGATTTTAAAAAGTTATTTTTTTCGGGTTTTTCCAAATGGCTGATGTGTTTGGAAGTGTCGCATGCATTTTTAATCATCGTTTATTTTTCATGCATACTTTGTGCTGTTTCTGTTATTTTCTTTGTTGATATTTTGATATGTTTGATTTCAAAATTTTTGTTGAAAAAATAAATTATTTCAAGTGTAAAGTGAAAACAATAGTTAACACTGAAATTTAAAAGAAAATTATTTGTCATTTTTTTTAGGTTTTTTTCCTTTTTCTGTATAATTTTTCTTTATTAAGGAAAATATATATATTCTTTTAGAAAAAAAATGTTTTCGTCTCGAAACAACATTAGATAAATGCTGTGTACCTTTTAAAGTTAATGTCCCTTGACCAATATACGAACAGGTAAACACAGATTTAAGTTAAAATGTTACATAACAACAAATTGTCAGGTAATACAAAGGAATCGTGTCAAACAAAAAGCCATCAGGTGACATTAACATCCTGTGTACATATCTATTTCCAGAGTTTAGTGTATGTACAAAAGTTTTCTGAAATGTACAAATAAATATTTTCTCTTTCCCGTGTACACTACCGAAGAAATATACTAGTATATCATAAAGAATTTAAAAAAAAATATGAATATTATGAAAAATTCTTCGATAAATTGATTTTGCTTAAATGAAAATAACCAAATATTAATGTTTTACGATAATTGTTTTTACGAAATACTCTATTTCAAATTTGATATTTAATAGATTTTTTATTTCATAGATAATTTGCATACACACATATTTTCGTTCCAATTTACAGTTCCTATACGTAGTATTTCGGTTCTGAGTCATACATTAAAATTCGTTTAAATAGGACTGCTATGAATAGGTAAAACATCATTTACGCTAAAACTAAACTTTATTTTCATAATTGTCTATGTAACAAATAAATGACACTATTACTGATTTCAAATACTGCCACACTCTCTGATTTGTTAACTTGTTTCACGGAAATTTGCTCTTTATAATGCGACCCAAGTAGCATTAAATTATCGTTTCGTATCTGCCGACACTTGCATAGCCATATAAAAATAAGAGGAAATGTGGTATGATTGTCACTGAGCCAGCAAGTGTGAAACTTGCCAAAAAAGTGAAAATAGATCCATTATTAAAACATGCTATAGTAATGGTATAGTATTATGTTTTTTTCTATGACTCTTGTGGTCATGTAGTTCTTTGAGTATTCAAATACTTATCTATCCTTGACGTTAAACAAAGAAAGAAACACAACCTTTGCCTAATTTATGAAAATTGAGACCTATTTGAAAAGTGGGAAAATGTAATGAATGTGATGTTATTTACATCATTCTTATCACTTCGTGATGGCGACCGTAGAATTTTTATTAACTTGTAACCCCTTTAGGCGTCATTGTATAATTTTAATATTGACCATACTTGATAAATGTGAAAATAATGAATTGTCACCTGTCTAAGGTTTGATAATTGCGTCAGTGTTCTTAGTATGTTTTAATAATGTCATATGATATATCTGCATACAAAAGGTCAACTTTTTGTTAGTGCCAGATTCAAACTTATTTATTAGTTTCATTTTTTTTTTTTTTTTTGGTGCGACAAATAATAAGTTTGGTTTTTTTGCCATCATCTTTGCAAATCTAAAGGTTGGTATATTTGTTATTATTTCATTGTTTTCAAGTATTGAAAGTATCAACGTTACTAATAATTTACAAATATGCAATTTTAAAGTAATTAAATACGAAAGTGAACAAGCAAATACCATAAAAACATGGTTATGCCCAGTGGTTGTTTTTGTTGTGTCGGATTTGTGTTTGCTTGCTTTGTATGTGTGTGTTTGCGGAGGTATCAAAGTGTTGAATGGCATCCGGATTTTCACACAATGAGCATTCGAGTAAGTAACCCTTTTAGCCCTGGTATGTGTCGCAAAATTGAACATATTGTACACCATTTGGTGTCATCCTGGTTTGCCCACATTTAATTGCAGGTTTATTAAAACATAGGGTGTTTTGTTGTTTTAACAATTATAGTTTATTTCTGAATTATAGCCATATTTTTTACCTTTATTTCACCTGTAAAATGTTATAAAAGATACTTAATTCTACTATTAAATCCAGGAAAATATGCAAAAATATTTAATACGTTTACCAGGAAATGTATTACATTTGACTAATATAAAAAGAAATTTACAAAGATGTTTATTATTTTGACAAAATTTTTAAATTACATTCTGATATTCATACATCTTAAAGGGTCTATGAAAGATAGAAAATGCATCTGTATTTATGGAATAGTCTTTTCCATAACATTTTGAAAGGTAAGGTATATTTTAATACATATATATATATATATATATATTATTTTCATTTTGTTCTTGTCTTTGTATTAGAAAAGATTGGATACTGGATGGACGCTCACCAAACATCTTACAGTTGAAAAGTCAGAGATTAAAATAAGAAGTGCAAAATAACCTTCTCGTATTTTTAAAAAACTGTATCATGTCACAATTTTAGCCAAAGTAATCAGCGAATCACCAAAGCTGTATACCACTAACTATAACATTCACTACTTTAAATTTATCCTTTGACACTATTTGAATTTGTTTTGTCAAATGGACCCCTTAAAATAAAATATCATAGTGCAATACAATACAAAACAAAATGTTTATTTATGTCTCACCATTAATATTACAAAACATAACATAATATAAAATATTAAAGCCTTTCTAAAAATAATTAAGAGAGACGGATTAAAAAGAATAATAATAAATATCAATGTACAGCTGAATTTTCAAATTTCTTTAAAAATATATACAGTTAAGACAAAAAGTTTTAAAATATTAAACACGACGTCTTCTATCTAAAATAAATTTTGCAGATTTTGGCACAATTTATAATAAAACTATCACAGTCACTGGCTAGAACAATGGACAATTTCTCCAGATTAAAAAAAAATTAAAAAGTTTGAATGTTCTGACAAAGTAATTCTAAAAAGTTCAGTTTGCAGGTCATCGTGCAATGGACACTTTAACAATACATGTTCCTCAGTTTCAACAATGCTTATATACGACGGGTGCCACATGTGGAGCAGGATCTGCTTACCCTTCCGGAGCACCTGAGATCACCCCTACTTTTTGGTGGGGTTCTTGTTGCTCAGTCATTAGTTTTCTATGTTGTGTATTATGTACTATTGTATGTCTGTTGGTCTTTTTTCTTTATTAGCCATGTCGTTGTCAGTTTATTTTCGACTTATGAGTTTGAATGTCCCTCTGGTATCTTTCACCTCTCTTGTTTATACAAGTTTCACAAGTTCGTTGTTGCACGGGTAGTCTCTCAAATCTCCCAATCTCTATGCGGATCGGTACTACACCACGAAGAAACTTCGCGTATGCTCTTCTATTCGATGGAACTATAACTTTGTGCATGTATTCCTCGGTGTGTATTGAAGAGTTCTATAGGTCCTCAACTTATTCCAACCGTTTCCATTCCTTTGAGATAAAGTTTTATTTAGATTTTATGGCCATTCATCGTAAAATTTAGATAAAAGACTGTCATAGAGTACATTTTTAACTAAGGCTTTATCCACATTTTCGGCGTTATACAGGATCATCATGTCTGCTGATAAAAATTGCTGACGGATTCTATAGTTCCAGTTTTTACATTTACGTGCGTTCAAGCTACAAACTTCTGACCACTTGAAAATTTTGTAGTTAAGTCTATCGCGGTCCATGTTTTTGAGACTACACCACTGGTTATTTACACTGTTCCGTTGTTTTACGTTAGCTGATATCCATCCTGAGTCACCGACTATCGCCGTGTTTGATGTGTATCGACCAACACCCATAAAAAAGCGAATCGCTTTATTCTGAACTGCGTTAATACAGGAAAAGTTTTATCTCCCCATACTGCAGCTCCATAGCTGATAGAGCTCCAAACTGTTTAATCGTATAGTTTGGAAAAGTGCGAAACGGAAAACCTCCAAACGCTTTGTTTCGGAATTAAAAGTCCTAAAACTCTGTTGGCGGCAGCTGCAACATGTTTAGCCATGATCTGGTACTCCAAATATTCCGTCAATACAAGTCCAAGATAGGTATACTTATCGACTGTTTACAAAGTTATATTTCCACATTGAAAATTCTATGCAGATCTTGGTGAAGAAATCGGACGAAAATGTATGACATTTGACTTGTTTCCATTCACTGTCGTTTTATTGTTGACGCACCATATATTCAGTGAATCCAATAACATTTGAAGTTCGTTTTCAGATTTGACAAACTATAGAGACAAACACTGTTTTAACAGCACGTGACATTAGCTTCTTTTCGTCTATATCAGTTCATTAAGCCCAAATGGAAGTTAAAACAAATGACTGACCTTTTGAAATTATAAAAGGTAACTGTTCGAATTTCCGCCTATAAACTAAAATTTGTTTTAATGCATGTGACAAATTAACAGAAACCGAATTGGTTTCTACTTCACTGATTGAAAACTTTCTTTTTCGATTTCCCTCGAAAAAACCGCAATATAAAATAATTAAAATGTCAAATTCATTAGTCGCACTTGTGTTTCAATAGTACAAAACAATTTACAAAATCTTTCCTAGTTTAAAGATTCAAACTAATCTTATGCTATCTGATCATAACAGGTTATATTAAAGGACTTAATTTTGCGCCTTCTTAAAAAGGTATCATGCAATACTTGCAACTCTTTAGTTTTCTATGAGATAATGTCAGACTGTTGTTTGTTTTTTTTTTTTGTTCGTCGTTTTTATTTTTTGGTCATAGTGTTGTCGGTTTCTTTGTCTTGTGAATTTTTATTTTTCTCTTCGGTATCTTCCACAGTTTGAAAAAAGAAAACACTTTTTATTGCAATACACTTAACTGCGGCCAAACTTAGCGAAAGGTCGTACGACATAATCAGTCAAACAAACTTTGTTAGATCAACTCATTAAGGAACGATCGTTGTCATTAGTCAATTCAAACCTTCTACCTCAAAAACACTTTCAAGCCCCGCCATAGCACACCTGTGAAAAAGAACACGCGTACTATAACGATCGACAGTTGAATGGACTGATCACGCACTGGATTCTGTACTTGATTATCTCATGGCTCATTCTAGCTTATAAACATGTGCATGTAAAATTTATTTATATTCTAATTTTGTGCAATAGTTCTAATAAGGTCCTTTGTTTTAATTTTTGATTTTTTTTTTAACAAAGACTCTTAACGGTTTTCACGGCGAAATATTGAATCCAACTGTCACCTCTCAAATAGTTCTGGACTAACCCCGTGCACCTTTTCTATCTGTTAAGTTACATCCTTATGTGTTTACAATGAAACCTGGAACATAAAATAATAGTATAACAGATGAAACTAAATTATGAAATATGAATGAAACGACTCGATGCTGTTGGATAGATATAAATGAGACCGAAATTAACTACAAAAAAACCAAATTACATAATACAGATATTACACGATTTTACAGTTAATAGGTTCATGAGGTTTGTGAAATAAACTGTTCACTATTCATATGCTATCGTCAGTATACCGCAGCCTCCTCCTCGACCCTTAAAAAAGGCTTACATATACTAAAACTTTTCTAAATATGAAACTACATAGAAATAGAAAAATGGAATCCCAATGACTAGTTATAAATGATAA
Source organism: Mytilus coruscus (assembly GCA_017311375.1). Classification (NCBI taxonomy): domain Eukaryota; kingdom Metazoa; phylum Mollusca; class Bivalvia; order Mytilida; family Mytilidae; genus Mytilus; species Mytilus coruscus. The sequence goes on from JAASAO010000384.1 coordinate 47,949, forward strand.
CTTAAATTTACGTCACTTCATGGCATAATCCAGTAACGTTTTAAAGCAGGGGAGCTTGGGGTTTTAGGGATTCGACATGGGATAGTGTGATTTTTTTTTTCTGATTCAGTTTACTTGATTTTGAAAAAAAATTCCGAAAATTCTAAGTAAATTCACAGCAGGTAACCATGCTTTGTTGAGAGAAAAATGGATGATGGCAAAACTTTGGCCGCAGTGAAAGGAAAACTCCGGCGATGTAGGTGATGAATGTATAATTATTTGTTTTGCTGTTCTCAATTGAAAAACGAACGTAAATTATATTGTAAATATTTACATAGAAGACCAAGTATTATGTAAATTAACTCACTGTTTGGTAATGAAAAACAATCAGTTAAAAAAGTGTGTTTATATATTAAATGTTTCAATAAAAAGGTGAGTTCCTCCTTGTACATGTATTTTGTCATCCTTAATTTCTTTATATTTCGTTTAACAGTTTATTTTACATGTATAATTTTGTACTTCATTTTAAATAAGCATACTACATGTATTTACCTTCAATTTTATTGATTTTTATTAATATTGTATGTTTCTCGGTAATCACATACTTAGTTTTGGAGAATAAAACATCTTTCTATTTGTACTAGTATCCTACTACATCTGAATCCGCTAATGGATTATTTTTTTTAAATTCTTCGTCTTAATAACATTGGGACTTGTAGATTTTAATTACGGCATATCAAAGAAATCTTATTTTACTATGTTTACTGCTTAGAGACATTAAAAGAAAATGTCGATTTTTCTTTTACTAATTCAATTTCAGTCATAATCAAATGTGTATCTATTTGAACAAAACAACACAGGTTCAAAAATGTTATGCAAAGCTCAATTCTTACGTTAGGTTAATCTTTGTATAAAATGGGATGTTATATTGACGAGTGTTTTGAATTAAGGAGATTAGCTGAATATTGATTCTAGTAAATAATTTATAACGAACGCATATAATGTAATTTTATTATTCAAAGGGGCATAAGCTGTCAAATTCATGTTCACCGATTTGACTCAAATTCTCATATAGATGTATATCAAACTAATACGTATATCCAAATTACAAAAAAAGTCTAAAACAAACAATTAACAATGCAAGGATTCGATAATGTGTATCAACATTTCATGTGTAGTTTAGTCTAGACGACAACTTATAGACGTGTTAGGAAAGTCAATACGATTTTGACGCTGATGTTAAATACCAATACCAATACATGCTATAGTGGAACCACCTCAAAAGCACAGATAATCATTCATTATAGTTACAGGTTTGTTTATAATGAATGCTGAGATGAGTAAAAATTTATTCCGCAATACACGGACGAGGATCCAGCAAAACAACACGATCATTATTCTTAAAATTGCATTGTTTCATAGTAGTGATCGATTAATTTTAAGATCGTTGTTCCCCCATTTCTTAACTATTTTGTTGAACGACTACTAGACAAGGAAAATCTACAAAGCGATCAAAATAAATGAATAAAAAAAACCACAGAAATCAAATCACATTCGAATCCGATTTTTTACTCTACATCAATCTTTGTTGAAAACGTTCGTTTATTTGAAATTTATTTAAAATATACTTGTCATGTCGGGGCCTTTCTTAGCTTTTATGCGGGATGGGTGTTGCTGCATGTTGGGGGTCATACAGTGACATATAGGTGCAAACATTTACGTCATTTGGTCTCTGGTAGATAGTTGTCTATTTTGGCAATCATACCACATCTCCTTACTTTATATCATTTTCTAGAATAGAGAAATGAGTTACACAGTAGCGTAAAATTCTAAAAATAAACTAAACTAGAAATTTGTGTACTTGACATTAAAAAAAAAGAATGAAACAAAAGCGTTTTCGATTTGATTATCTTTATATCTTTATTTATCTAGAAAGGTCACTGGCAATTTAATGTAATGTTGAAAAGCGACAATACCTAAAAAAAACGTTAAAATGTGTGAATTAATTACTCTTATTCACATTTTCCCTGACATTTTCTTTCTATCAACTTTTATCAGTTAGTTTTTCGGAAAAGAGAGGTTATCGAATTAAGTTTTAAAAGATTACAACGTTTGGACATTATCAAGCATGTTAAATTTACGTTTCGGTGAAGGGTCGGAAGTTTTTTTTCTTGTTATCACGGCTTCCTTCACCAACAAAACAGAACACCACGATTAAATTGAGATATTGTTGAAAGTGGTGTTAAACTTTCATATGGAGAAGTTAATTTTATTATCTTTGGGTCAGGAGGATATTTTGAAAATTGGACGGTATATAGTGATGGGTGAATTGGTCCATCACCATCCTTTCTTTCGTCCCTCTGTCCATGCATTGCATTCGTACCCAGATAGTAGTAGACAATTCGAATCACATATAGCTCGTGAAAAGTGGTTTTCTTGAACATTAAAACGATGCGCAGCAAGACAACCTTCTTCTGTAGCCCCTGCTTCTTAAAGTTTTATATAGAAATAGCACTTTGTCCACCTGTGTCAGCCTGTAGCCACCAGTTTCTATAATTTTATATAGAAATAATGTTGTGTGCACGTGTGTCCGCCTGTAGCCTGTAGCCCTCTTTTTAAACTTTTATAAAATTACCAGTTTCTATAATTTTATATAGAAATAATGTTGTGTCCACGTGTGTCCGCCTGTAGCCCCTCTTTCTTAAACTTCTATATAAAAATTACGCTGTGTCCGTCTGTAAACCCCTGTTTCTGTAATTTTTATACAGAAATTACACTGTGTCCACTTGTGTCCGCCTGTAGCCTCTGTTTCCTTAAGTTTTATATAGGAAATAATACTGTGTCCACCTGTAGCCACCAGTTTCTATATTTTAACATAGAAATAGCACTGTGTCCAGCTGTGTCCGCCTGTATCCCCAGTTTCTTTAAGTTTTATATAGGAAATATCACTGTTTCCACTTGTTTCCACTATTTATTTATCTTTTTATATATAGATATAACGATGTGTTCAGATTAGTACTGATTTGTTTAAGCCACACATACGTGTCCCTGTATCCCCGTACACAAAATGCATGCTAACTATATTTTGCAACGAAAATAGGACATATTGTGGAGAGACAAACTGAGTTATTTAACTATTAAACATATTCTAACCATATCACTTAATGCATATATTTGGACTTGTGGACGTAAATTCCGTCATTCCCATTCTTGACTCTTACATATATTTTTGTTAAGTTTTGTTTTGCACTCCTAAATCAAACAAATACAAATGAATGTATGAAGATCTACGTAAGGCCAATGCACGTCTTAATATTTAGAGTCGACGTTAACCGTTCGCTTCATGTTGTATCAAACACACCACAAAGCTAAACTAGACTAGTCACTAAGCCGGGATACTTTTCAATGCAATTGCATTTTGAGAAAGTCCACACTTAAATCTTGTATCGGTATTGGTATTTAACATCAGCGCAGTATTTAAATCCCTTTCCTAACACGTCTAATTAACTATCGAGGTCACCTCCGACGACTGCCGACGGTCATATAACCCAATATAAACATAAATAGAGATGTTACACTATTGTTTCAGAAAAAGGGTGAAGGTTTGGTACCATTAAAACGTTTAAACCCGCTGCATTTGTTTTCACCTGTCCTAAGTCAGGAATCTGATGTTCAGTAGTTGTCGTTTGTTGATGTGGTTCATAAGTGTTTCTCGTTTCTCGTTTTATATAGATAAGACCGTTGGTTTTCCCGTTTGAATGGTTTTACACTAGTAATTTTGGAGCCCTTTATAGCTTACTGTTCGGTGTGAGCCTAGGCTCCGTGTTGAAGACCGTACTTTGACCTATAATGGTTTACTTTTATAAATTTTGACTTGGATGGAGAGTTGTCTCATTGGCACTCATACCACATCTTCTTATATCTATATAAATAGAAAGCGAACACGTGGAATTTGATTTTTTTAGGTCTGTTTGATTTCATATTATAGGTTAAAAATATGTTAATCGTCGTTTTTACTTGTATAAGAATGAGTTTTGTGGATCGCATCAGTCAACCAAATGGTTTACCCTTGTTTCACTTTCAGTGTTGACATTATTTTCCTTTTAATAGTTGAGCACGCCTAGTTCGTGCGTAATCGATCTCTAGCTATGGAGTTAAATTGAAGTTCACATGCATACGGATTCAATGAGGTCGAATTATTCACTTGCAAGTGAATAAGTCATCAGCGATGTTTCTTAGCTTATTTTATCTAAATTGAACCAAACTGGCTGCTAAAAGCGAATTAGTATTTCACTATTTTGCTTTTATTAATGATTGAACAAAGAAAAAATCATATTTTATATCTCGTAGCTAATGCCCCTTTAATTGTGCATTCATAATTAATACGGTTGATTGATCTAAATCTGACCGATGCTAACATACTTAATATTCATGTACACTGTGATGTTTATTGTTGTAATTATCAATTATGTCAATCAATTGTAACTGATTGTTAAGCCCTTTATGGATCCTGTAATTTGGGAATGATAACAGGATTGCTTAAATATTATACAGATACGTGTTCTTGAAGAATTCTGAAAACCAATTTAGGTCAGATTTGTTGAAATACGTTAAATATACATTAAATAGATGTGGATATAGCAATATATGGTTGTCACAAGGAAATTTTAATTCTAAATGGTTGGGTATTAGTTTGAAATAAAAGTTATTTGATCAGTTTCAACAGAAATGGAGAGCAGATATTTACTGTTCATCAAAAGGTTTGGCCTACAAATTGTTTAAACAAAAATATGAATATGAAGAATATGAAGAATATCTTAATATTTTAAGTGATAAAAATAGAATAACATATTGTAGATTTAGAACGGAAACCACAAGTTACCCATCGAAACTGGTAGATGGAATACAATTGAACGTAACTATAGATATTAAAATTTATATCAATGTAACGAGATTGGTGATGAATTTCATTACATTTTGCAGTGTAGTTCTTCTGCAAATTTTCGAGCACAATATTTGGATACTTTTCCTTGCACAGAATTATTATACTAAAGTTTGGAAAATTATTTCAGTTAAAATAGTAAAATAAGTTAAAAAAGCTGTGCAAATTTATCAGAGTTATAACTTTTCAAGTGAGTCTTCCCGGTTAATCGCCACTCTCCGCCACTACTGTTTATTTTATTTTAATTTTTTTCATCTCATCTTGTCATGTGTGTTTATGTTATGTTATAACTTTTGATGAAATTCTTTATACCATTGTAACTATATGGTGTTTGAGAAATAAAGAATCTTGAAATCTTGGAAATAAAATATTCTATTCTATTCTATTCTATTCTATTCTATTCTATTCTATTCTATTCTATTCTATTCTATTCTACTATTCTATTCTATTCTATTCTATTCTATTCTATTCTATTCTAGTCTATTCTATTCTATTCTATTCTACTATTCTATTCTATTCTATTCTATTCTATTCTATTCTATTCTATTCTATTCTATTCTATTCTATTCTATGATATATGATATGATATTCTATGATATTCTATTCTTTTCTATGATATGATATGATATGATATGATATGATATGATTTGAAATCAAAAGACAAATTAACATCCAATTAAAATCAAAACAGTACTGTTATATTGTTCCTTATGAACTACGAAATTTCTCACAAGTATTTATTTATTTTTTTTAGTTCCACACATGCAGAAGCAAATTCTCCTCCAGTGTTACATTTCAACCCTTTGTACACAAACATGCCTTTAATTCATTTTATTTTCGTATTAACCATGATAGTACATTCCATAGAGCGTCAACTGTGTTCATACACTTGCACAATACGATTATTGTTGTTTTATTTCTGTATTTCGGTGAATGAATGGGACAATTTGTTTCGTTTGTGATACGTTATATTCTTAGCTACTGTGTGTTCGTTTTATAGCATAAAAACAAAAGAGGAATGTGCAACCCATCATGAATTATTATTATGAGTTCCTTATTACATGTAACTACGACATTTCCAGGACAATAACCAATGATATAATTGTATCCCGTCAGTGTGAAAGAAAATTAAAAGTGGTTCATGCATTTATCTGTATAAAAGAGGCGCGTGTATTTATCCTTATATTTTTCATAATCCGGTACATGCTTATTGTGTTGTTGCATAAAGAACATCACTAAATAAAAACATATCACAAGTATAATATTTCGAACCCAATATTTGAAAGTCAGGCGACGATACAGCATTACACACAGATTAATTTAATTATTTTTACGTTCGTAGTATCATAGTACATTCCATTGTCCGGTACCTGTGTCAATTCACGTGCACACTACGATTGTTGTTGTATTTGAATCTTTCCCTGCAATATTACATTTGAGAGAATGACACTGCATTAAATAAATAAAAAAAAAAAAACAATCAGCAGACAAAGAGGAACTGAATATGAATAGTACAGAGTTCCTCGATGGAGGATTGGTTTGGATCATTGACTGCGTAACTGCATTGCACCTTACCGTATAGCCCATAATAAAAAAGAATCACGTCTTAGGTGATTCCGCTTTCAAGAATTGAACAGACGTAAATATTTACTTGAACAAATTGACATAGGTCTTGGACAAAGACTGTGAACGGTACAATTTAGCCAATACATGTATTTAGAACAAAACCGGCTGCCAAGTTCAATGCCCACTTTTTAACCTGTATTAATGTAGGAGCATTAACAAAAGCAGTTTGGAATCCAACGAAGGAAAACTGCTTATAAAGTTTCCTTTTCCGATACTGTAAAATATTTTGTTTTCACAAACATATCTGGAAACAACAATTATAGTGTTCATTTTTTTTTAAAAGTAACGATAGTAGTTGTGAATAAGTTATGCAAGTTAACATGGATTTCGACTTCCAGGAAAAATACTTTAATATCGGTGACAAAATCAGTTAAAAGCGCATGAGATTAGCATAACGAGCTTGCCGATGAGAGCGGACGCGAAAATTTTTGCAGAGAGAATCCGTCAACATCATTGAAATTGTTTTGTCAAATTGGTTTCATGGATAAATATTATTATCCTTACATCGTATATTTTATGTTTTGGATTATATTTGCTTGTTGAGGAGAGTTTCTGCAGATATTTTCAGGTTTGTTTGAAACATGTGGTCAGATGGGATCCATTAGTAGTTTCATGTGGGTAACTATCAGACACATCTATTTGATGTCTGAGGGTTTTAGCTGTTCCCCTAATGGATCGGTAGTTTCTTTCCGATATCCTTTGTCGTAAGATTTTCGGCTTTCCTCTACCAGGAATACAGCTGGGCATTTAGCGGTATCGGTTTGGAATCCAAGTATGTCCTTACCGGTTTCCCGTTCGTTGCCATGGCATTATTGCGGCATCCGGGGTGACCTTTTCTCTTATTATGTATATATTTTGTACTTTTATTTTACACTTTTTATATTTTGAGGATGAGCGAATCAGGTGAGTGGGTGTGTTCGAATGTTTTATTGCATTGCATTTTTCATGTTTTTGGGAAGGTTAACTTTCTGGAAGTAAGTCCCGTCACGGCCTGGCTAGGGAACTGGGTAGGTAAATGCTCACATTAAATCTGTGCCGATACAGTGTGATAAATGTCCTCCGTTACACCATAACTCATGGTGGTGCTCCTAGTGAAAGGAGGCTTATACGTAGCATACATACATGCACACATTCCTACACTGTCGATTACCCCGGTTTCGCTCCTCTTGGGGTTCATGCGATACCATCAAGTTTTAATTAATACCTTGGTTTGTCTTCTTTAACGATTTATGGGATTTTAACATCGGTAAACTACTGTTGCCTTAATTCACTTGACCAATGCTAATTTGTTTTTGTTGGTTTGAAGGGGTTTAACGCCACTTTCTGTGCCCGTGGCTTTATCGAAGCGTCTAGTTTTTATTTATTGGGAAGTCGATGTACAGGGTGAGAACCATCGACCTTCGACAAGAAAACGTCAATCGTTGTCAATTTAGATAGGAATCGGACAAGTTTTGCCACTAACGGGGTTCTAACTCATGGCAATGCCGATGTAAACTTAAAAAGATTTCAGAAATTTAAAGTGTGACTACCCTTGTTCCAATTAAACTAGAACTGTTCTCTTGTTAAGAAATAATTTAACATGTCCTGTTACATACACAATTGGAACTCAAACGCCTTGCAAAAATGTATTAGAGCAACTATATCGATCAAAAGGCGTTTGAAATAGTAGTGGAATTTCAATAAATGTTAAACAAGTACATGTACAGTGTATCATAATGTTTATTTGATAAACATAACATCTCTTAAATTTTGAAGTATTTACTTTGATGTTTATGTTCCCTGTTATTTCAGTTACATAAAAATTGTCCTTGACCCTGCCAATGAACAAAGAGAATACATTTAGCACATCTATACTAGATAGTACATTAAAACGACTCAACAAACACATAACTATTTTGCGCGGAATTAAGAATATTACTGTCTTGTGCAGATAAAAGTATGAAAAAATCAATATTCTGGTTAAAAATATTTTCCCAGTAACTTCAGTTACTTACTTTGTAAATTCTTTCACATCCCAATCGATGTTTGATAGTCTCCCATACATCATTTTGAATGGTTTTAGTAAGAACATACCATATGGAGATTATTTTTACAAAGTCGAATACCATCCTTACAGAGACACAGGACATTTAAGTGTCTTTCTACATTTATACCGCATTTTTCGTTTTTGATACTCTTCAAATTCGTTGTTTCGAGTTTTATATAGACAAAATATGCGTCTTGCGCATTTAACTATAAGCCTGGTATGAGTTTTTACCTTCCATATGCAATGTGCAATGGCATGGCTTATCTTAACTCTAACCTGACATCTTACCCTTTCGTCTATTAAATTATAAAATTTAAAAAACGTCTTTAGAGAAGTCATTATAATAATCCATGCCACTTTCAAAGTCGAGGAGTGCACGCGACTTCGATACAATGGAGGCGTTATTCACACAAGCGGCAAGGTTTAAGGATTCAAGTTGGCTTCAATGATAAAGACCGAATATGATCTTAAATGGGACTTTTTCAAAACAAAATGCTTCCTTTGTTTACTGGTCTTATTTATGGTCACATGTCTTAATCTTTGCCGCCCAAACGTCGATAACGACAACGGCCATCAAAACTGTCACAATTACTGCCACGCCAACACCTCCCATACACAAAGCAGAAAATCGGGAATCAGGAGCACTTGTTTTACTTCGTCTGTACGACGACAATGACTTTTGTCTAATTTGAAGTTGGAGGGTAAATTGTTTTCGTAGTAATTACTAGCACTAGTAATCTCTGCATTCTGATTAACAGTTATTCCCAGACTATTTTCATTCACGGAACAAGACAAAAAGCAGCTCGTATATCTGTGTTATTATCTGTAAAAGTTGAATAAATAAAATTTTATTTTATATGAGACTACATTTTATTACACAACTATTAATATTTAAAAAAGACAAAAAGTTTTACAAAGTAAAAATGAATAATAATGACAAAAAAGAATCTGCTGTTGCCTTTTTGTAACAATCGCTATTATTCTCTTTTTATCATCTGCGACAAATTGCAATTTTAAAGGTATCAATTGCATCCGAATGAAAATTTATTTGCGCCAAATCACGTGAATGAATACTTGCAATATATCCTGTTTTTCGTTCTAACATAAACAAGTCCTTAATTAAAATGATATCTTAAATACAATAGATTTAGGCAGCAAACTGTAGTTTAGCGATGTTAAAACTTATAAATAGATTAAACAGATACAAAGCAAGACAACACTAAACTGCGGGAATCGTTTGAAACTCCAAACAAGGAGCGAGACTGGTTGCATCGACAGGGTAAGCGTCTCCTGCTAATGTCAGCATTACCCTGCATGCGAATCATACTCAGTCAAAATGTTGCAATCGAGAAAAACTACAATTACAGATCAAACGACTATTCTAGTATATAAAGATCTAAGAACGTGAAGACATGCCGCTAGTGAGTTGAGACACAGACACATCGTATCAACGAATTCGTCATGGTGAACGTAAACTTATGTAGTGTAGATTTCAGAAGTTTTTCCTCACAACTCTCAATTGAATATGGAATAAACAGGACTATCGTCGTTTACACGTAAAGAAGAGTGGCGATATATATTGATTGTACCACTGCATCGAGTGTGATACGATATTTATCCACTAGAGACAGTGAAATTTTCAAATTTAAAACGCGAGGCTCGTCGAGCATTTTAAATATTCAAAATTTAACTGTCGAAAGTGGAGAAATGTCGTATTGCACGAGATTTGGTTGTAAAATCTGGTTCTCTATCGATTTTAGACGATGTGCAGACAAACTGAATCCTCTTTTCCAATGATCTGTAAAGCGATGTGTTCTTTCTAAGCAACGTTATCAGGCATGGTTGCCTATTTTTGTGACGTCACAATAGGGAATTCAGAGGAAAGCAAAACATTTGAATTTTGACCAATGAAGAACTGAGATCAAACGAACCACACGTTGGTCTAATAAAATAATCAACGGGTCAGGAAAAGGGATAAATCGACTAAAATTAGAGAAAAAAGTATAACAAAATATCGAACTCCAAAATAAATTCAAAAAGGGGAAGTCCATAAAAACCGACAAAATCAAACGTTAGACTTTATAAACCAATTGAACGAATTGAAAACTACTGTCATATTCTTGACTTGGTATATGTAGGTTCCGAAGAAAATGGTGGTTTAAACCTGAATTATAGCAAGCTGAACCTCCCACTTGCATGGAAGATGTCTATAGTTCCGTTATATTGACAAAATTGGGTGATCAACCCAAACAGACATAAATGGTAAATGTGACAATAGTTTGGATCCAGCAGCCCAAACTGTGTAAACATTTAAGATGACTTTGTACAATTTTAATTTTTTTACTGCAATCGCTAATAGAGACGAACAATGCATGACTAATTTTAGTGCACTTCTATTTTGTGAGACCAACATATCGCAATCGTTATTACTCGGCTATCCTCGCTGAGCCTACAATAAATATTATTATAGGCGTAGCGAGAATGGCCAAGTAGTTACGATTGCAAAATATCAATTAACTTAAATAGTCTGTAGCAAAAACGCAACATAAAGTCTATCTAGGAGACCATAAAAGATAACTTGTTTGGTATTGTTGTTAAATATTGTTAAAGGGGGCTGCACAAAGTCTTTCCAACAATTGTCTTTTTGCCAATTACGTAATTAACCCTATTATTATAAATTTTATTGGCAATGCAAAGCCAGCGGAAACAGCAAATTTATTCTCGCATAATGTGTGTAATCTTTCAATATTTTCAAATCTTTTGATTACATTTTTTCTTTTTTTAACCTAAAACTTTTGATATCAATAGTTATATACTTATCATGCTTTGCATGGGCAGCAGCCCATTTTTCCACCGGTTAAGAACCACTATTGCGTTTAAGGTATAGTAACAGAATCAATAATTGGCAAATTGAATACTACACAATTTCTTAAGTGAATTACCAAAACCCAATACAAAAGAGACAATCGTATGAACCAGAAAAGTTTTACAACACCAATGTATAATATAAAAGCTGCACTTTATAGCTTGCTATCCAGTGTAAACAGCCGACCCTATCTCCATATGAAAAGTGAAGGTGGGGAAAAAGTAAAATAACAAAAATACCGAACTCCAAGGAAAAATCAAAACGGAAAGTTCCTCATCAAATGGAAAATCAAAAGTTCAAACATGAATGGGAAACAACTGTCATATTCCTGACTTGGTACAGTCATTCCCGTATGTAGAAAATGTAGAATTAAACCTGGTTTTATAGCTAGCTAAACCTCTCACTTGTATGACAGTCGAATAGAATTCCATTATATTGACAACAAGGTGTGAGCAAAACAAACAGACAGCAACAGTAAAACTGTCAAAAATTGGGGTACAGCAGTAAACACATGGTAAACATTGTGTTATAATCTTAATCACTATAACACAAACAACTATGTCAACAAAGAAGAACAAAATGGCATATAGACACTCTATAGACAAAGCACGTGAGCAAAACTATTTAATATGACCATAGCACAATAACACAATGGCGGGATGTATAAATACCGAGTTACGCTAAATAATATTACCAAAAAAGGACTAAACAGTAAAGGTTGAAAATACACAAAGACAAATGTAAAGAATACTATATCACATAATTAAGATGATAGTCAACGTCTTTACCTAGAATCTATACTTCAAGACCATCATGTATTATTTTTGAAGTTGATACGGAATATTTATCAACAGAAACTTGGTATCTTCCGATGAATTTGTTTTAGAAAAAGAACGAAACGTTCTTTGACATAAATCCTGGTTCATCAATTTTTTGCTCAAACACTGGTGACGTTTTATAAAGTCTGAGTAGCAGTTGTAAGCTCATGATTACCAAATGAGTTGGGAAATGCATATTCCATATGCAGGTGAAATTGGTATATCGATGCTAAGGTGGGGAAAATTGATAAAGTCATTGTTTTAATAAAAGTAAGATCATAATATATAAATATTTGCGTATTAATGTACTTTACTGTTGACACACTTTATAATTAGTATTTTGAAAACTAGTTGCACAACCATAGCATAAACGCGATGTGACGCAAAAGGACGCAGTTTTTGGCGCCAACAGATACCTACCCAACAATCATTCAAGTGACATAACTAATGGCTGTAATATAAAGCGAGCACCAAATTATGTCAAACGTTCAGATTATGACTTGAGTGCTTTGAAAAAAAGATATTGATAATAAAAATATTAAGAAGAAGATAGACAAGAAGTGTAGAATACGGCGGGGTTTAACATGTTGGTGAGCGCACAACACTCTTCTTACCTGGGACAGCGGTATAACAACAAAACATTTACAATTCGGCCCAATAATGTTCGATTGTTACTCTCTCAGCAGACTTTGAGTCCATGCATCTTGGACATCGTGGCAACATCTACTGCACTGTGCCCAGTGCTTTAGATCATTTTAACGCGACAAACTAGCTTAATAAAATCTGTTTTTCGTTAGTCGAAAAATGCATGTCCTTGAGTTTTATAAGTGAGAATAGATAGTATCTTAGAGACATTAAAACAAAAGAAATATTTCGTATAACCAAGAAAAAGCAGAAGACAAAAAGGCTAAGCAGGCGCTATACAAAGTAAAGACGGTGCAACCTGTTATATCTCTCAACAGCTTTAGTTGAAATTCAACTAAGGGAATGATTTAAACTTCCCATTGAAAAACATACAATTCTTACATTGTTGATTACAAGGAAGCTATTTTGGTGAAGTTGAAATCATTCCTTCACAATTTTACGGACGCCATCACCAGTTGGTTGACCGCTATAGAGTATCTGTTTTACAGATGACGACGGATACGCTCCAATGGTCGTAACCACAATCCAATCCTCTTTCGCTCGAATATGAACAACCGAATTATCACCGATGTTGTACTTACATGAGCAACACGACGGGTGCCACATGTGGAGGAGTATCACCCTTCTGGGCCCCTGGTTTTTGGTGGTGTTTGTGTTGCCCAGTATTTAGTTTTCTATGTTGTGGTTTGTATACTGTTGTTTGTCTTTTTTGTCATTTTTCGTATTTTGCCATGGCGTTGTCAGTTTGTTTTCGACTTATGAGTTTGAATATCCCTTTGGTATCTTCCGCCTATATTTTGTATATATGTACACATCCACCAGAAAACAAACAAACAAACAAACACCAAAAGATCCAAATCATGATCGACGGCATTTTACAATGTATTAATATGTAAGTGATAAGGTGCAAGATATTGAGATACGCAAGCATGTAAAGTCAGGAAAACGGATGAAGGAAAAGTAAAGTTAGTAAATAAAGGCAGCAGTTGTATACCGCTGTTCGAAAGTCATAAATCGATTGAGAGAAAACAAATCCGGGTTATAAACTAAAACCGAGGGAAACACATTAACTATAAGAGGAAAACAACGAAACAACAGAAACACTGAAGTGAACGACAATGCAACACACACAGAAACGAATTATAAGATAACAACTGCCACTTTCCTGACTTGGTATAGGACCTTTTAAGAAAAAAATGTTGGGTTGAACCTGGTTTTGTGGCTAGCCAAACCTCGCGCTTTTATGGTAATGTTAAATATAACACTAAGATGACAACATTACATGATAGGAATACAGTACAAATAAATGCAAGATCATTCAGGACAGAGAAATACACAAATAAACAATATAATAGTACATTTCGAAATACTAACATAGTAACAAACAAGAAAAATGAGAATGCATGATATTTAAAAAGAATACATGATATCTTAACAATCAAAGTATTTACCTCCATAGTAGATTATCCATTCCCCCGTTGAGCCAAATCCAGTCATAATTCCTACCTCTGAAATTATGTACGAGTGAATCCATGACAATTCTTTAATTTTAACAACGCTTGTATTGAAACCTTTACCTATAGAAAATGACTCATTTGTCCAATGTATCCAAAATGGTCGGAATCCATTACAATTTAACAGCT